>JAOBYG010113765.1:0-11075 GCA_025403545.1 Epizoanthus stellaris
TGTGGGCTCAGGACAGAGTAGGAAAGGAGTACCTGGTGAGCGGTCAGCTGAAGGGAAAGGATGTCGCCTCCACCCGCACGCCACAGAGATACAGCCTGAACTCACTGGAGGCCGTGCTTGGGTAGAGCGCAGTGCCAGCTGAGAACATGTAAAATATTGACAATAGGAAAAGCAATGTTCACTGCACCTGTTAACAGTGACTGTAGACAGGCCCTCTAACTGCAGTGAACATCTTATACCGGTAGCTGCATGCTAACAAAGAGGGTCCTAAAGGGGGGGTGGGCAGGGGGGAAGAGTACTATTTCCCAGCACAAATGTTGCCCAAATCCCAGTTGCTGTTCCCAGTCCACATTTTGCCCCAAATCCCTTTCCCACTACCAAAATCACAAGAAATCCCAGTACATTTATAGAGCAAGTTTCGCATGAGTGTCGAATAACCAAAAGCAAAGACATCACAATACTTAGATTCATACATTCAGCCAATGAGGTAGCTGTAAAATGGCGGGAAAATATCGCGCATCACAAGGTTGCGGCGCCAAAATGCGGTGCATGCGAGCACGTACATGTTGTCTTGTAATGTCTTGTCATTAATCTGAGGCGTGATTGGCTAAGAAACAATAGTGTTATTGCTTTCTTTCGTGATTCGCTGGAAGTAAATTGAAGAACCAATGGAATCACAAAGTAAAGACATTACAAAGACTTTTTCGACACTCATGCGAAATCCGCTCTATAGAAAGGGTAAAAAATACTACTCTTTGAATTACTCTAACAGAGAGTCAACTTGAGTTGTTTCTTTTTAACATGTCAATTTGGTCTTGAGTTCTTAGTTTAAACGGCGCTTTCCTCGCATTTCCAGCCTCCACGAAATCAATATAGGTGGTTTGCACTGACGTCACAGGGCCCTCACAGGAATACAGTTTTTAACAAGGGTCAATAAATTGTTTCTGAACTTGTAGAGGCTGCAAAAGTACACAACTTGGCGAAATTTTGGAGCAACAATGTATTTCTTAGCCGAGATATGTCATGACAGACATGAGTCGGATTTAGAGAAATATGTATGGGGCGGCCATGTTGGTGTACCACTTTGGTACACCAACATGGCGGCCAAAAATACAAAGTTGTTGGCAAAGCCAAATTTCCAATGTAACTTATCTAGTTTTGCTACAGATCCAATTTAAACTCACTTTTAATGATTTATTAAGCCAAAATATTGTAATTGGGACAAATTTGATGACTTTCATAACTCGCCGGTGGGCCAGCGGGATACACTGAAGGTTCGCGGCGAAGAAATTCAAACACCCCATCATCCTAAAAGTTGGAAGAAGGACTTGAACAATAGAACCCTAAAACATATAAAAAGCACAACTTTAGATCCATACTTTTGATTTAAGTTTTTTCATGACGTCACATGTAAATTACCTATATATGTCTATGTTTATATCTATGTCTATGTCTATGTATTACTATTGTAATGTCTACTCTGCCTGTCATGTATGTATGTACGTATGTATGTATGTGCGTGCGTGCGTGCATGTGCGTATGCGTGTGCGTGTGCGTGTGCTTGTGCGTGTGCATGTGCGTGTATAAGTACTTACCTAAAGCTACATATTTAGTTACGGTTGAATGAATAATAAACAAATAATATAATTAGAATAATCAGTTACCGAACGAACAGTCATCGATGAACATGCATTCCTCTCCTAATCAGGTATTTGTGTTCCTTTTCTTTACATTTCTAGATACTGGACTACGACGAGCTCACGGAATCAGAGGCTATGGTGATTGGTCGAAAGGGGAAACGCAGCTCCCCTCCACAGTTCAACACACCTTGCTGGGTGGCTGCAGACAGATTTGGTAACATCTACGTCGGTGACTATGGCAACGGGCGTATCCAGGTCATCGATGTTCACGGACGCACTGTACGTGAGCCGCTCAATATTGGCGGGAAATTCAAGCTATGCGCACTGGCCGTCAGCGTGAACGGTGACATTGCGTTGACTGATTCACAGATCATACGTCTCTTTGGAAGAAATGGTAACTAGAAAATAGCCTTTTATAGTTATTAATCAGTCAGTTTGTCAGCGCAAAAGTTGTACTGGTAAGAAATTCTGTATGATGGAGCGAGTTGGATTTTCGTTCTACATATATCTTATAGCCTGTTTATTCTACATATAAATTATTAGTTTTGATTTATGAATACATATCTCTCTTCTGTTTTTCAGGTCAACCGCTTCGCCCTATTTTACCAGTCTTTAGCAAGAACGACCGCAGACCAGAATTATCAGCATTAGCATTTGATCTTCAGGGCAGCATATACGTCGCTGACAAGGCCAATCACAGACTTGAAAAGTTTAACTTTGATGGGAGTTTTATCTGTTTTATTGGTGGCCCTCAGTATTTGCACAAACCAACGGGCATTGTGGTGACAAGAGGCGGCAATATTGTTGTTTCAGAACACGCCAAACACAGGTTAAAAGTATTCTTTCGAGAAAACATGAGTGAGGGTAAAGCTATCGGAGGTAAAGGTGTTGGCTTTTGTAAGTTCATGTGCCCTCGAGGACTTGCGCTTGATAAACAAGAGAATATTCTTGTAGCGGACAGCGAGAACCACAGAATTCATGTTGTTTCTCTCACTGGTGAATATGTTGGTGCATTTGGAAACATTGGATCAGAAGCCGGATTTCTTGATACGCCTCATGACGTGGCTGTTGATAGGGAGGGAAATGTAATCGTCGCTGACACCAAGAATCACAGAATACAAGTATACAATCGCCTGGTGCCGGTTTACATGGAGCCAGAAATGTACAACAGAGATGCCGTATCTGCTTACAATGACGTCACATGTGAAGGTGATGACGCAACAGGCCGGCTAGTGAACGGAAGCATGGAGCAGACAAGAGGGAAAGAGGAGGATGAAACTGAAAACGTGATACAAGAAAGTGAAGAGAAGAAAGATGAGGATTTGGGAGCGGCTGAGGAGACTAAAACACTGGAAGAAAATAATAAAGATTTGGATGGAAAGATTTCTGCAAATGAACAAGAGCGCTCCGCAGAAACGACTTCCAATACGGTCAATGTAGTCGATGCCCCACAAACGGCAGATATCAAGAACGACATAAATAATAACAGTGACTCAACGTTAGACATTGACAACAGAAAGGATGTTTCGGTTGATAACGTGGACAAATAGCTAATTAACTGTTGCTCAGCCACTTTCAAATTAAATTACCAATCACCTTGTCATTTTAAGAATGACACTAATAATGTTATTTTAAATAATAATAATAATCATAATAATAATAATAATAACCTCTGATGATGATCAACTGGATCGAAACATGCTGATATATCACAATAATAATAATAATAATAATAATAATAATGATAATTGAATTTGTATTGCACATGTTACAATGCAACAGAGTTGTTCAGTCAAGACAATGTCAATTTCCGTTGTTCTAACTTCCAATAATAGAATATAGGTTATTAAAGGCAATGTGCAAGCTTATAACCACAAGATGGCTCGAATATCTATTTATAATCGCCGTTTCGGTGTCTTGTTTCATCACCCTACGCGAATTCAACCAATCCCAGACGTTACAATTAACTTGAAGCTCACTGATTGGGCGATATTTTTAGACAGATTTCAGGACACTGCTTGGGGTCGCTACTTAACCTGGCGTAACCTATACACTGTACGATAGCCCAAAACATATGATTGCCCATCTAGAACAGCTACTGGCACAATATTGCCAGTGTTAACCATCAAGCCACTAGGACACTACGACACCAGGACAGGTTGAAACACAGATAGGCCAAACAACATCACTAGCCATCTAGGACAGCCAGGACACTAGGACACTAGGACAGGTTGAAACACAGCTAGGCCAAACAACGTCACTAGCCATATAGGACAGCCAGGACACTCGGACGCTAGGACACCTGGACAGCAATATCCCAGGAAATCCAGACTTAAAGATCCCTAAAATCCGACCACGCGTTCGCAAGCCCTGATCTCAAACGAAGGAAGCTGGTGATCGAGTTTCCTGACCCACCCCGGCACAGCAGCAAATTAGCATTGTATATTTGTAAATTAGAATAGCGTCTTTATTCTTGAAGTGTACAAAGATTTGAAATCAAAGACTCGTATACTGCAAACAAATCATACTCAGTGACAATCAGTCGGAGTCTGAAGGCTTCTGAACATCGCTGTCAGAACTCTTTCTCAATGTTGATAATTTCATGCCACACGCATACAGAAATATAACATCATGAAGTGTAGCGGACTCAAAATGTTCTGAGAGTCAGATACGCCGATATGAATCATTCAAGGTAGAGTTGACCTTGCTTGCACTCTGCTCGCTACTCGTAGCTTAGTTCTTTGGAATTTGTTAGTATATCTGACGTTACATGTACAGATCTCAGAAGATCCGTCACGCAGGTTCGACATTCAAAAGCTCAAACTGCTCCAAGAATTGATATTCCTAGGCAAACATAATTTCCCCCAAATACCAGAAGTCCATGAATTATATCTTTCTCTTTTATACCACAGCGAGGTAGTTCAAGCCCATTATGTGCTGAAATTCTGATTTGGTTGCAAGATATTCTCGCTAATATTTGAACCATAACCGGCGTGCAGAGCTCACACGAGATGTGTTCTCGTCGAATTTCAGTAGGAAATGAGCTCAAACGAACTTTAACCAGCATGCTTTGCGATCGTAGTGAACACACCGCCTGCTTCTAGAATTATTCATATTTATTAACAACCAGATTAGGATACTCAAAATGCACTAAACGACATGTTTTAGTTTAAAGAATTCCAAACATTTTGCAAACCACTTTCTATAATCCACCCACACCCACACTCCCCGTACCTACCCACCCATTCACACACACACACACACACACGCACACGCACACGCACACGCACACGCACACGCACACGCACACGCACACGCACACGCACACGCACACGCACACACATACACACACACACACACACACATACACACACACACACACAAGTTTTCAATGCCGCGACTGAAATTTTTGCAGAGCTAAGGTGGCAAAATATGACCTTTCTCTGTCTCCAAGTGTGTAACGGTCTAAGTCCTAGTCAGAGTTATTTAGGTGTATGCTAATCATTGACCTTTGCGTTGTCAAGATTTACTTCCAAAGATGTCCAAACGAATATACACAGAGTACATTGTATTGTTTGCACTTTAATTGGAAGGACGTTCAGCATTGCCAGAGCACTGAGCAACTAATAGTTTGTAACGTGTGTCAGACTACGCGGCTTCAACAGATAAGATAAACCTCATGTTCGAAATTATTTGATTGGATTTTTAAAATTTTCGTAGATTCCACGTTGACTGTTTGCCATTTTGGAAGACTATTCCACAAACTAGTCGTAAAATTAATGTAAAAACACAAGTTGTACCTTAGTAAAATTATTTTTGTATTCTTGAAAAGGTTAAGTTCCTCTTACATTTAAGTTAATTTAATTAGTTTCCTGATGTTAGCTGGTTTCTTTGACATACTGACTTACTATCTATCTTCTCAATATATCTGTGTAAGAAAATAACATTCATTTACTTCATTTCTTTAGTGTATATATTGCCTGTGCGTTTTTTCATATTCGGAATTTACGTAACATTCTAAAGGTATATAGTAAACGATTTTTTTAATGTGGTATTTTCGACACCGTGCAACCGGCGTTCAAACGCGCCAAAAATCACTTCCATTTTGTAAATGACCGCGCAATGGTGCGAGTGGCCAAAAGCAGGGGCCGAAGGTTCTATCTCTTCCTTTTTCAGCTTATTGAAATCTAACACTCTCACCATATTTATTCGTGCACAGTATATTTCTATGAACAAAAACTGGAAAAAGTGGAACTGTGCACACAGGTTGCGCAGGGGGTGTTTATTAAAAAGTCAGTGGGTTGTACAATTGTCTATAACAATTTAACAATAGGCTGAGAGGGAGCCGATATTTTTTTCTTGCTTTTGGTAACTTACTGACTTTCCAGACAAAAGGACAAATTCTTAAAACTTATAACCAAATATTCGAATAATATTACAAAACAATTTCGAAGCAGTTTTTCAATATACATTGATATACTTTGATTCCTTTAAATTATAATCAGCTTCGAAGCGTCAAGTCAGGAAGGAACTGGGATATCACTATTACTTATATTGACGAATTCTTGCTTATAATAAGATATTTCTAAGGAAAGTATTTACATTATAACTTCTATTTGAATCGGTTATTTTTGCTGCCGTAGCGAAGCGAAGGCAGCGACTCCTAATGCTGTTCTCATTAAGCGTTTGTGTCCATTTATTTCTCCGCATCCGCTCGGTTGGATCTGGGTACGAGTTAATGCACGCGCGGGGTTATGGGTACGTTTGACGTCATTCGATATCGCATCACGTCGATTTTTAACCGCGAGGTTAAAATTGAAGAAAAGTTAACTATAAACTTAAATTAATGTCAAATTAACGTTGCATTTGTTTGTGGAAGTATACATCAGGGTGACATGCGCTTTAGTGCCGAGTCTCGAGGAAGGTTTGATTTGCCATCATGCAGAATTGTCCACAAAGAGCTGGAACTCGCAGACGATCGACAAAATTGTCGTGCAAGGTGACTCGATCCATAATACACTTGTAGATGGCCGAATTCTCGATGCAGAAACTCTGTCGGTTGTTGATCTACCAGTTACAGTTGGCTGGGCCAAGAACTCACTTGTACCTTACTAGACCTACAGCTGGACAGTGTCAACATTCACATTGTCTATGAAATTAAACTTATTCAGCTCAGTTGAATGGTTTTAGAAATTATTGGAGTATGCTTAATTAACGCTAAACCTCTTCGTTCAAAAGCGTACGGATCGTAGTACTGCAGCAAAAAAATCTTACAAAGAACCAGATATCACCATTGTGCTTCTTGTTTCACTTGTTTCTATTTCGTTCCTTTAAAGTTCACAATAGGAAGTAAACATTTCACTCCCCGTTCTCGAAGATGCAACCGGCAGCACTTCACTAACCCCGCGGTTACTACTAGTAATAGTTTCATGATTCTTTTATACTATTTCTTGATATTTGATTCTGATCAATTTCTTTAGTTTCATAGACATCTTTCGCCGATAAAAGTTTAGTTAAAATATTAATTGGTATGTTAAAATTTAAAACTACAAATGTTTTCGACCTATGTGATCATCTTCAAGTAATGAAAACACTGATAGGAAAACAGAGCTTATATAAGAGAAAACATGGGTGAACGGTTGAGTTATTCCATTGTTTAGCTCAAGTTATTCCCTGTGGGAAGAGGGATAATGGAAACGCTTGAACTTGTTTGTTAAGGACAGGGTGGAGTTTTGCAATGAGAAGTGCTTCAATTATGCGTCCGTGAGGTACGATGCTAAGTGTCGGGCTGGTTCTGATTGTTTTGACGTGTCTTCATGTTCTTGAGTGCGCTGTTGCACTCAACAACATCCAAATGTCTCAAACATCGCCTTGCAACTACTTTTACCCAAGTTAAAGCGAACTTTTACAACGACGCTGAAGATGCTCGGCATCGAAGAAAATACTGGAAGCAAATCTTCGTAAACAATATTTAAATCGCGATCACTTGCCATCGAATTGACTCAATTACAACAGTAGATCACAGGGGTAGATCATCCACAACCACAGACGGGGAGCGCTGAAACTACTTAGCCGTATGTCTCACATGGTCCTCGCGACTATTAAGAACAAGAAGACCGCTAATTTGTTCACTGCATGGAGGAAGCAGAAACCAGATAATTTTGCTGTACCAATCATAAACCTGTCGGATGTCACCCTCTCCGAGAAAGAAATTGCAATTCTGTGCCTTCAACACAGTTTAGTTTTGTTGACAAGAACAAGTATACCAAACAAAACCTCGCAGTAGAATTTGAATCCTTGCTACTCTCTGTACGCTTATCAGTTCCAGAAGACCAAAGTGAGAACTTTAAACATTTTCTCCGTTCCTCAGTAAACCGCTTTGCCCAAAACATCTACTCGGATCCAGACAGAAGATAGAAACTCTGTACAATGCATCTCACAACCGAGATGTTGTTATCAGTCTACAAGGCCACAAAGATTCAACCGTCGTTATCATTCCAAAGTCAATCTACGTTGAAAAACTTGAGTCCATGATATTAGAGGGGATGAACCTACCACGGGCATAACATTGTCAGATCTTTTAAGACTTAAAAGTCGTTTCAACTGAGACTTTCTCTACCAACATCTCAAAGAAAGTAATGGTCACCTGAATTACAAAAAACTAGTTCGATCGACCCACATCAAACAAACCAGCCTCATTGTATGGAACAGCGAAGACTCACAAGTTTGACGACTTCAGCCAAATAACAGCAGAAAACTCGAAACTACGTCCACTGAATAGCAAGTACTTGTGGCACCTTTTACTATGACACTATGACACTTAGCCAACTACCTTTTCCCTCTCACTGAAAATAAGTACTCCTTGAAGAACACCCTGGATTTTCCTGATCGCCTTGACAGTCGTACAATTGAAGATGATGAAATTCTCGTTTCTTACGATGTTAGCTCTCTTTTCACTCGAATACCTCTTGATGAAACAATACTGAGAACATATTCTAAACCTGATCTATGAACAAGGAAACTCCCTCAAATAGTTTCTAGGCTAATTTTCAAGCGGTTACTCCAGCGGGTAACCAAAGGATCTGTGTTCAGGTTTAACGGAAATCTTTACAAGCAGATTGACGGATGTGGCATGGGTAATCCGCTGTCTCCCGTATAGTATTGGCCAACATCCTTATGTGCAAACTAGAACTTGACATTATCACTCCAGCCAATCCGCCCTTATACGACCGTTATGTTGACGACTGCCTCACTAAGCACAATATCAACACCACCGACCACTTATTAAATTCGCTGAACTCTTACCGCCCCAAATCCAATTCACTGTCGAAGAAAACCCTGACCATTTTCTGGACATATCATTCAAACACACCTCAAACACCTTCACCAGATCAGTATACAAGAAACCTGGCATTGACAATCTAGCACTCCAATCAACTATAAATACACAGCCCTACACAGCGCTAACTTGTATCTTCAAACTGACCTCAAGAAGTTGAAAGCTGGTTATCCCTACAATTTTATTACGAACACGATCAAGAACTTTGAACAACCTCACTCGCCTCAAACGCTAATCCCTACTCAGTGGTTTGATAATCGTAGCTAAGTCAACATTAACCTTCCTTTCCGCAAATCAAACGAGAAAGAAAGCCGAAGATTTCTGAACAAACTGTACAATTTCACTCAAGGTTACAGTTCAAATTCTTTATCATCTGGAAATCAAAGAAAATCAAGTCTCTCTCTTAGGAGATCCAGCTATTTTTAGAAGCTACGTGATTGGTCTATTTATACCACACTCGATATTGAACTGGAGCATGAAAGCGTTTTGCTGTGATGACAGCATTTTTAAAAGCGTTTTCTCAAATAATTGTACTAGATATATATCTGTATTTTTGCATTTATACGTTTTCTTATTTATGTAATTGAATTCATAAAAGCCCGGTGTGAGAAGTTTTAAAATAAAGTATTATATTATATGACGGAGTGTGTCGGTATTATCCCAACAATTCTCGCAAGGGGCGATGGTCGTGGCTTTTAGCTGTTGGAGAAGGGAACACAGTGGTGAAAGTGCGGTTCCGGTTCCAAACTCAAACCAGACAAGCAAAGTGGTGATTAAAGTATATAAATATTCAAACATCATAGTTTAAGAACCGCACAGAAGTTACACTGATTAGAGCTTTGTTGCTTGTCTTGCTTCACAAAAGGTTTTGGTCGCCAGGGAATGATCGGCAATTAAGATACGGCAGAAACACAATTGCGCACTGTCAAACCAGAGGCTTCTTTGGTGTTTTTCCATCCTTTGAGAACATCACTTGTAGTTGGAGTTTCCTCTAAATGAATAATAAAATATTTACGATAAGCATGAACTTCTAACGCCCGCTATTAACACAAAGCAAAATAAAATTGCAAGAAATAAAACAAAGTCAAGAAACCGCGACAAAATAGCATCGGTTTTAAAAAGTTATCCTAGGGCACGTGGTTATCTTCTCTTAAGCCGGCCTCACACGCTGCGTTTTTGTCGCAGAACTTTCTACGATCTTTTGTCTTACAATTTCCATAACAAATGACTCAATTACAATAACAATCGATCGTAGTTCTGCAACAAAAACGCAGCGTGTGAGGCCGGCTTTAGATTATATTCTCTTGATATATAGAGCGATACTAATTAAAGAAGGTTAATTTACAAGTTGCAATAGCAAATCTAGGTTAAATAATTTTAGTCATTTCAAATAATCAAATATATTTATATGTTTAAAAACCAAGTAGAACATGATTACATTGGGCACTATCTATAATTGATTCCAGGAATGGCTGCAACATCCAAGCAATACTCTGGTGACGAGCTAAATTGCTTTCGGATATGCTACGTCTCCACCAACATCCTACCCAGAGCAATGAGAACAGTCTTTAAACAAAAGTGGGACACTCAATACAAGGCCTCGCATAGCCAGTGGCTAAACACGTCCAAAAATGATACCGGTTTTTACAACGGAGAATCAATAGCAAACCAAGGACGACTTGATCGGGAGCCTCTGATAATGATCAAGAATGGGAATAGCGAGGAATGGGATTGTACCTGCTGTTTCTCGGCCATCCTTAACTCCACCAGTATCGGAGCAACCATCAGCCACACAGTCGAGTCGAGGGTCAGGGATCTACGGGATTTCCGCAATAATTCCTTCGCTCACGCATTTGAGGGAATGGTTTCTGACACAGATTTCAGTCAAGCGTCCATTAAGGTCCATTAAGCTTGTTATTGATTCATTTAAGCGGCACTGGGACTATGCACAAACGACCTTCAAACCATCAAGATTGAGACGACTTTCAGCACACAGGAGTCAGAGGCTGTTCAGGTACAGTTGAAGAAAGAGAAAGAAACTGATTAACAGCTGGAAAAGCAAATGGCCTTCTCGAGGGACCCATCTGGGAATGGGG
>JAOBYG010113876.1:0-11073 GCA_025403545.1 Epizoanthus stellaris
TCTCAGAATAGATTACCGTTAAAACTGCTGTATTAAACTGGCACGATATTTCGTTTTCTTAATATATTTTTCAAAACCATTTTTTTTCTAAACTTTTTTTTTTTTTCACAATTTTTACCGAGGCAAGTGCCTCGGTTCGCCTCATGCTGGCTACGGGCCTGGCAATTCAATAAAAGCCCTTACGATTTTGTATAAGACCAGGGCTTATATGCGGGACTTTTAGGTATCCACTGACGTAGAATTGAGGTATAGAGTATCTGTGTGACTTACCCTCACCGCTGTCGCACACAGTGGCCTGTGCGATGATCCCAGCTTGATGTCTGATGGCTTGCACTGCGGCAAGAACAGATTGCTTGATTTCTTCTAGTGACTCCAACAATACAAGACTGATCCAGTGAAGTAAATATGGTATTACAGAGGGGTGAAATGACATAATATCTGCTGGAAAGTAACCTGCAAAACAGAACATTGTAAACTGATAACCTTAAAAATGTTCAGGAGATCAATTTGTAAGTTTTTCGTTTTTGTTTATGTATTTTGATTCCAAGAACAAAATTAGTTAAGATGGTATATCATGCACGTTAACTCCAATCAAGGTTCGTGAAAGTATATTTTGTATGTGTTTATATTCTTTCCCCTCTGGTCAGTGCCATCTGTGACATGGCAGGTTATTAGCCGCACAAAGAATATAGTATCTTGCAGAAGGTAATCTTGCAAGGATTCTACTGATTTTACGAGCTTATTTTGTATTATTTACAAAACCTAACGACCATAAAAGTTAATTCCAGTACTGACACTGTATTTAAATATATCCCTGAAATGATGTAGCTAGCACAAACCTTCTCTCAGCAACTTCACGACGCGAATCCCAGAGTTGTCTGCATTTCCCATCAGAACAGCGTCAAAGATTTCGAAGAGGTTTTCCAGCGTAAACATATATCCATGTTTCCACATAGAATCAAGACATCTCCTAACTCTCTCCATGCTGAGCAAGCCCTCACTTTCACCAAGGACAATTTCAAGCCTAAGATCTTTCAATCCTCTAAGTAGAGTCAAAATGGTCTGTTTGTACTGGTCAGCGGATGACAGGGGTAGACATGAACGCCACATGAAGGACTCAAGATGACAGGCAATGCCGTGAGCCTCCTGATGATATTTGAGAACATGTTACAAGTTGTTCCTTAGTCACTTCAAATAGTAAACTGACTTGATATACCTCTGAGACTCCTCATAAAAGTTGTATAATACTTTAATTTCGAATTTCGTCCAAAGAGATATAAGGAGCCAAACTATCTATGTATCACACTAGAACTATGCTACCCCGTGAGATGGCGAGCTCATCGTAACAAATTGGAGGCCGCAGACGAAATGTAGATGGTCCCTGCCACTCCTTACTCATCAGACTATGAGAAACAGAGTTTTTGAACTTTTTTATTACTTTTCCGTATATAACTATTTTAAGAAAGTTGATGGACAAAGACACGAATGATACAATCGCTAGAAACCATAGTAAGTGTTGCAACCAATCAAAGCGGGTAAGCGCTCCCCAAATGTTATTGCAATTTGCTAGGTTCACTGTGTCTGTGGAAATTCAAAACTGCACAAAAGAAAACGTTTGGATTAGTTTATTGATGTTTTACGCATTTTACCTATTGTTTGTTTGTTTATGTGTTTGTTTGTTTGTTTGTATGTATGTTTGTGTGTTTATTTATTTCACCACGATGGAATTTTACATGATTAAAATAATAGAGTTGAATACAAAATATATAGTGGTGAGGAAGCCTAAAATGAAACCTTTAGACTTATGCTAGTTTAGGCGTCCTCTCTAGTTAGACGGTCTAAATAAATATAAATACATTATAATTCAATATTTATTGTCTTAAGTTTGTTTTTAAACAAAACAAATGAAGCAGAGTTGATAATGTCGTCACTACGAGAATTAAAAGATTTTGCACCTTGAAACGATACTGAAAATTGTGTTACAGTTATGAATTTGACTTTTTGTAGTAAACAAATTATTGAGCTTGGTAGGCATAGCAGAATATTTTTTGTAAGAAAACATAAATTGTCCCAATTGGAGGAAACGGATATCCTGAAATTTCAACACTTTTGGTTTACAGCTATATAGCTGCATTTGCCTGTAGATCATTATATTCATAACTGTTTTGACCTCTACCTTCTTTGATCACCGTGGTGAGCGACTTGGTCAGTACATGTAATACCCTACTCATGAGTTTAATTCCTTAGTTCTTCCTAGTAGGTCATGTAAATTCAACCTGCGAAGCACTGCTCCTTTTCTGATGCCAAAATGCAGAACTGAGTAGCAACACAGGAAATATAATTTTAGATATAACTTGAGACCATCGTGTATATTAACCTTTTATGGTGAACCATTATATTTCACTTTTGTAACTGCTATATTGGTGAATAAATATTATTATTGTTGTTAACCCTATTCAGACTGGGCTTTTATGGGGTTCTTGGGATAGTGTGTCAGGTGGGTGGGGCCCACAGTACCCTCACCCTGTATCTCCATAACTATAATAAAAAGATGATAATAAAAGTCACATCAGTTAATAGCTCAAGAGACTTTTGTACAGCATCATTCATACGTGAAATATAATAACGTAGAATGCTGAGGTAAAGGACTCCGTGAAAACCTACCTTCAACCTGTTTGAAACGTCAGGGAAACATCATAAACGTAACGCCTGGCGCTGGACTGTCAGCAGTTAATTTGCAGTTTGCTGTTACCAGCTGAAAACGTGGATCTAAAGGTCTCTAATTGTCTCAAACGCAGAACGTGTTTTATTTTTACCTGAACTTCTGATATATAACAGTTTTTCACAATTGGTACTGATTCTAGGGGCTGACCATGCATTTATATTGTGGGGTGGAACTTAGAGTATGCAAAACAATTGCAAGGTCAAAACTAGAGAAAATAATACGACACGGCTTTGTAAATGTAAAGAGAGGGAAATTACCAAAAGAATAGTTTGCAGTGAATATTTGAACAAAAAATATTTTTAAGGAAAGTATTCTCCACCCCACCCCATATAGTCTGAAATGGTCCGCCCCTAAAGCATATTAAACTGTAAAAAAATCTCTGACAAACGTGTATGGATTATTTGAAGAATAATCTGTAACAAAACAAATTAGTAATATATTCACTGACCTGATCGTTCTCACCACGTGTTCTCATCATATCTTCATACAGCTGATCCAAGTGATGCCGACGCATTCCATTCACCTGAATGAGTCCGTTAATGTCCCTGTAGTACTTCTCTAAGTCGCTCAACAGCTCTTCAGGGGCACAATTGAGACTTGGGAAGTCTTTCTCTTTCCGACAAAACGCTGGCTGTACCTGAAGACTGGGGCGATCTTCTTCTAGTTGCTCGGCCTCACTTCTTAATTTTGTTCTGTGGATCTGGTGTGGTGTCTCGGAGACTGGATACAAGCAAAACAGCTCCATTGCAACAAGTTTTTCTTTACGCAGACGCACTCCATGTTTTCTTGGGAAATTGCTGCCAAATCGATCCAAAGCCACACTCATGACTGGCTGGGCGTGATCTTCTTCCTTGCCGAAGAAAATAAAGGTGCTTGTTTTCTTACCTGTGTAGATATCCAGACGGTCTCCTCTCCAGGCGAAGGAGTACTTTTCTCCCAGGTCCAATTTCTGCCTGTCCCCTACCCCTGTATGTACCAACACGTGTGCAACAGCAATGCCATCATCTGTAAGAATTATAATATCGTACTTAAACAACTTACTTGATGAAATAGCTTATTTATGAATACTAGCACCATGGACTATATCTCTGGCTAATCTATGACTATATTATTTCGAGAAGTAAAAATAAAAACGCTGAAATGAAGGCTTATTTGTTATCTTTAAAGAATTTTCACAATTTTAAAAATCAAAACATTGAGTTTAGTTTATTGGAGTGAACAGACAATGTAACAACAATGTACGTGTCATCGCGTGTAAATACACACTCGTTATACGTTCACTTGAATTGGTAGAAAAGCCCAAGGTATTAAAATTAAACTACCAAATGTTTATATAAATATATGAAATAATCTAATTAACGCTCAAATATAATGTATAGACTATCATACACAAAACACTCTAGCCGATTTAAATTAGTCACGCTGCAGATCCACACACTAGCCGAATTTTTGCCACGCCTAGCGTGTCATAGTAGCGGATCCAGAAATTTCAGAAAGAGGGGGCCGGAATCAAAAATTTTGGAAAGGGGGGGGGGACAGAAGAGAATGTCTGGGGCCCTTCTGCTGTGTTTTTCTTATAAAACCTTTGTAAATATGCTGACGAAAGGGGGCCACGTCCCCTCCGGCACCTCCGGCCCCTCCCCTAAATCCGCCCCTGTGTCACCTCGTGACTGGTTGGGAAAAACCGCATGAAAATTGCTTGTGCACGTGGCTCCAATCACGCTTCCTATTTGTTGGCATGTAACCACTCACTAGCTGACAAGCTAAGATCCGACAGAGCATTTTGAGATCTAGCACTGTCGGAATCTTATAACAGGCTTTGGTTTATCGTATTCAAGATTATTAGCCGCCCAGCAAAAAATCTGCCAGTGTATGGGTCTTCTGATAAGAGGAAGCGCCTTAGGGCTGTTCTAAAAATAGCAACCAATCAGTGAGCTTCAAGTTAATTGGAACGTCCGGGATTATTTGAGTTCGTGTGGGGCAGTGAAATCAGACACCGGAACGGCGGTTATAAATAGATTTCGAGCAGCCTCCACCTCTTATCGGGAAACAGGTACTTTAAGAACGGAGATAAAAACCTTTACCTTTATCAATAGTGACTACTTCATCGGTCTTTAGACTTGCCGACAACCCTACGACGATAATCCATTCAATTCCTCCAATCAAGTATTTGAATATGAGTAACTTCTCCAGTGGGCTGGTGAGGACATTGCCGAGTACTGACCAAGACATGTTCTCACCCTCCGTACGGTATACAAGGCAACAGCGGTAATCTCCCCCCTGAGATAGCTGGAAGTATGTCGTGTCATTCGGAGAGAGAATCTGCGACTGATGAAGTGGGTGGAAGGCACTTTCTACATCGACGAGTGGTGAGAGGTCAAGTTTCGCAAGGGATTGCTGGTGAGGCGTCAGCTTTGAGAAATCAATATAATCAAGGAACGCCGAGATGTCAAATTTGTTCTCTTCACACCATTTGTAGAGAAAACGAAACACTCTGTACTCACTACACCTTGATTCCGTGTTGGCCAGTAGGTGAATTAGGACATTCTCACTAATTCTACTAACATCAGATAAATCTTCATGTTCTAAAAGTGTATCTGCTTCAAACAGCTTCGCACACTTCAAGAGTTTTGTCCATACAAATTCCTTGTTCTCTATATTGTCCTTCGGGCCTTCCAGAACATGGGGCGGGATGGGAACCTTTTCCCCCGTTTTGGCTGCATCAATGGCTCTTGAAAACAGAGAGGCAATCAACTCACACTCAGACGAGCGGACCCCTTTAGCATCTGCCCATTTATCAAACAGTTCGTTGAGCTTGCTTACTGTGGCGTTGCTATACATGGAAAAATATTTAATGAAATCCTCTCTTTCAGTGCTTGCTCTTGTCTTGGGAGTTGCCGCTGGATAGGAACACGGTTGGGTCTCTAGAGAGGGAAGTAGCTCCTCGTCCCAGCACACAAAGTATTTGTCACCGTCCAAGTCGCTACCGGCTATCTCGTCTGGGTGTGGCCTGCCACCTGCAGTTGGAAACACGATGCAGTCCACTAGGTGATGACACGAGGGCTCATCCACACATTTTAGTACTCGGATATCTCCAGGATGATAACAAGGATTCTTTGCGATAATAACTCGAACATCGTGTAATATCTTTGGTTCACCGCGAATAGTGGGTTGGAAGAACACTGTTCCCGCAGCAAGACAACCAGATGGATCACAAACGCCATAAACATTTCTTGATTCTTCGACGGGAATCCTCAATCTCTGGGCAGCCGATTTCTTTGGCTTTTGGAATGGAATGGCATTGGAGTGTTGTGGCCCTCGAACATTATTACGCAAGTGCTCTAACTTTTGCAGTGTTTTGTGATCGAAATCGCTCGTGCTTACTAGCCGTTCCGCCATTTCAAATTCACCATTAGCACATAAATACCTGAAAATTCAACAAAGAAGGGAGAAGGCTCAGTAAACAGCAAAGTACATGACATGATAAGACATGACATGACATCTTATCACTCACATCACATCACATAACATCTCATTAATCACATAACATCTCATTAATCACATCACATCCCATCACATCGCATCGCATCGCATCGCATCGCATCGCATCACATCACATCACATCACATCACATCACATCACATCACAACACAACGCAACACAACGCAACACAGCACAACACACTCTCACCTAAATGCCACGTTGTGATTGTGGGTAATTTCCTGTAGATCTCGGAAATACTGTTCTTGTTTTCGTAGAAATATTTCGTCAGGAATTCCTAGAGCTGACAGTAGCATTATAAATTGCTTATTCAATGAGCCCGTCTCGTATGGACGCGAGTAGCCCTTGTCCACGATACCTGGAGTATGACAGTAAACTATTTAGCAATAAATAAATGCATGTTACGGGTAATAAAGTAACTCATATAGTACAAGATAACGGGTTATACATGTCACAACAGAGAGTAGATCAACGAGGAGTCCTGGTTTTAGGACTAAAATAAATATTAAATATCACTTAGTGCTTGTTGATATTTAATAGAGCAAAAGTCTTAGCCTTGTATTACTTACTAGTAGATTGATACATTATATATGAATGTATAACTTAGCATTTAGCCGCCTAGAAACTTATGGACCTCACGCCTTCTCAGTATCTTCCCCAGAACTCCAACCCAGAACATATTATGAACGCTCGATCAATTGAGTCCTTCAAAAACCAGTTGAAGACTTGGTTTTTTCAACAAGCTTTTAAAGTTATTTTAATTTTCTGTTAGTACACTGTTTTAATGATAGTTTTTTACTGTTTTTTGTTTTGCTTTTGTTTTTAATTATATATAGTTTATTTTTCTTTCTGATATTTTTGTGAAGCGCTATTGAACCTGGTGGAAATGGCGCTATATAAATTAGCTATTATTATTATTATTATTATTATTATTATAAATTCAGTGATAATGTCGTTTCCTCACCCAGTGGATGAGGCGCTTGAAGACACCAGACAAACTTTTCCATGGATGGGCGGACTTGAATCCCTTTCCTTAGGTTCGGTGACAAAGCCAAGACCCCCTTGCATCCCTTGACTCGGATTTGAAATACCGAGGGCACTGCGGGAGTTTTGATGTCTTTGTAGAGATTCACGAGTCCTAAGTTTTGGACTATTTTCTGCGCACACTCAGTTGCTATGAAACCACAGCCATCGGTGAAATTGTAACCATTACGTTGTATGTCATCAACAAGACCAATGTCCTCGTCAGATAGCTCACAAACAGCTTCAGCGGTAGAAAATAGAAGTCCAATTCTAGCGGCTCGTTTAGCGACATCTCGGATTTTGTCAAATTGTCCAAATTGCTCCAAAACTTGATCCACTGTTGCTTGACGCTGGTTGTAGAGGACACAAGTTCTTGAACGTAGTTGACTGGCGCTATGGCCCAGGAAAACAAAGTTGTCCACTCTGGGAGAATCTTTATAGCGGACTTCAAGCCGTGCCTTGAGAAATTTAAAGGTTGCGTCAGGAGGGCATGGTGGCTGAAAGTGTACAATCATGAAGTCATTGGGGTTGTATCGACTGTAGAGAGGACACGTTTTGGTTTTGGTGGGACCTTTTGCTTCTACCTTGAAATCTTCGATGTTATAGCTTTTGCGCTTTTCTTGACTTTTGATAACCTCGATCGTGATTGTTTTTATGGCTACAAGTGAAGATAAACTTCCTAATTGGGCATATTGTGTGGGAAACGTGATGGACGCAAAAGGTTGGGTTCTTAAGCATCTAGATGAGCTTGACATAATGTCTGTTCAGAAATCTATCTTCTGTATGTCACACAAATATTTCAGTTGTGGTAGCTTGTTGCGATCATGATGAGTGCAGCGTTGCCTCTTTATCACTGTACATGGAGAATTGAAGACGTCTCATCTGCAAATATAACCGAAACCACAGTTACTGAGAGTTTATTATTAGATTTGCGTGAATGATTAAAACGTTTCTAATACAGTTGTTCAATCTAAAACCATTGTTGTTATTCCTTCTTTTCTAGTTCCTCTAAGTCCTGTCTCATTTGAAAATCCATCAGAGAAAACCGTAATCATGCAAGAGATTTCTAAGAATAACAACGTTGCCGAATTTGTCAGCCGATTAAACAATGAGCTTATGGGAATTTGTAACGGTGCTTTCTGAGATTGATTGGGTAGAAGGGTTTGTATTTCCCAATTGTAGTTTTCTTAGACGAGTTAAAGTAACACGCATTGTACCAGCAATATCTTGCAATAGAAAGTTCTTGATGGCACACTGTTTTCTTGGATTGTATGGGTGGACGTACCGAGTCCTTTATTTTTTTATTTTCTGGAGTGGCGCAATTTGAACTATCGGGAGACTAGGTTCTAATTAATCAGGAACTTGGTTCAATACGTACTGCTGTTCGTGAAGTTTTGTTGTAAACGAGATTAGGTTTTAGATTGACAATTTTCAACTACATGTACAAAGCAGAGCTGCTAGCTACACTAAATATCACCGCCTTGTAAAACCCCCGTTTCCGTGGTTTCAAATGGTTTAAGGACCATTACGCGTAGCTACCAAGACTATATGTCGCTATACAATAAATGAATAATAAATTTAACTTTAAAAGCAAATTGTTAAGTTCTCATTTCGGTTGTAATTAGCAGGTTGCAGAATAAGAGAAACTTTCAGAGCCCGATATGCTATAGATGTTACTCAAGTTCCAGTTACAATTAACACAGGCAGATTTCGATTTGTGAATGATAACAAAACAACAGCATAACCTTTAGAGCACGGCCCGGAGGAACTATAATCTATATTAAACGATACTGGCCCGCTCTTCAGGCAAACAAAACACATAATTACAACACTCTACTAACCGTCTTTTATGTTCGTTAGACACATGAACGGTTTGCAAGGCGGATTCTTGAATTCGTCATCAAGGAACACTTCCCCAACTTAAAACTGTGTTGTCTCGTTTTACAGGAATTCCAGGAATCGACACCCGTGCCAGCCGTTTCTAAGAAATTTTAATTTATTCTCAAGGAATTGAATATTCTCAGAAATTACAAAAATAATGACGTTATCCTTAATATAAACTACTACTCAATATTCCGAAGCGCATAAGATCATCAACATAATTTCAGTTTATTAGAACGACATCTTGCAAAGGTATGTATGTTCTTAAGATTACAGTGTCCATAAAATGATTCTCAGCATTTAATATAAGATATATTTTATAGAATAACTGGTATTTCGGTACTGGTCGTGACGAACGGTTGTGTTCGTTTCAAGTCTTTCAAGACCAGCTGATTCACGGCGTCTTTCAAGCGATGCAAGCACTCAAAATCGATGTAATCCGGTCTCCAAAATGTCACTTTTCTATATCATCATAAATTGGGTTCATCGATCTTTCCAATATGTCTGAAATATCAACTCGATTATTACCAATCGTAGACGTAGTGTTTTGCTCTAGAAACCATACAAATCACAGATCTGGAACACGCCACAACAGATCCACACAGATCTATTTTTATTTTTTGCCAGAACTGATTACACGGTTTGTAATGAAATTTGTGGCTCGAAAAACGTAAAGCTTTAATGGCCAGGGCATCTGAGCTTTTAGGAAAACTTTGCTTCACAATACTGAAATTAAAAGTAAAATAATTTTAAACCTCTAGCCGGCTGTGATTAATAATTAATAATATTCTTTATGTTCATTGAAGTGCCAAACGGAAGTTTGCGGAAAATAAAGCTGAAATGTAAATTGTGACTTGCTTTACTAAGAGTAGCTGAACATTGAGAAATAGTAGGAAATTATTACATAGAGTTATTTGCTCAGCAAAGATCACAGCTCACTTTAATCTGACTGGTTTCGTTGACTTTAACTATGCGTCATCCAATATCAATATGCTTGGCTGGCATAATTATGATATTGTTTAAAATGTTATGACGAGCTGAATTTTCCTGCCTGTAAGTGTAACGATAAATATTCACGAGCGCACTTGTTCATGTAAACACAAATAGAGATCTGTATCCTGACCCTGCTTATCTGTGTTTATCGAGAGCAAAGATCTTACATGTTGAAGAAGGCGTAAACTAGTAAGCAAACGAACTCAAGCGAAAAATATTAGTAATAACTAATATTCGGATTTGTTATTTTAAATTTGAAAGATCAGTACGCAAGGTCTGGCTACAGGGCGGCAAGGCGACTGGTCGCTTTTGATGCCCTTTGATTACGTTTGCTGTTATACTGTTGGGTTTACTATTACCACAAGAATGATTTGGTGTACCGACCTGAAGTTCTGCGCTCTATTAGTAGTATATGCAGGAAGCTTATCCTGCAGTCCAGATCTTCGTGGAGTATTATGTATTATTTTATAGTACCTGTAGCACGGTAGAGTAAAAGAGGCAACACCGAATTCATAAAGAATATCATTGCGGTACTGTGCCTAAAAAAACATTTTCAGAATTTAGGGGGAACATTGCAATGTGTTGTTGTTGTTGTTGTTGTTGTTGTTGTTGTTGTTGTTGTTGTGGTTGAATTTGTGCCCATGGTTTAGCCTGTTTCCATTCGGGTTACAGTTCAGTAAATTATTCTCATGTTCTTTGCTTTGATGTCGCATTTCTTATTAACCTAAGTTCATTTTTAAACAATTAGGAGTATTTAAAACACTGAATCGATTAAGATAATTTCTAAGGTCACTAAAAAATGCAGGATGGCGACCACAAAATCGGAGATGGAAGCTTTATAACGTTATGATGAAATAACGCCATTAGATTAGTAATGGATTAGACACACCAATGTTCCTTCGTTATCTCTAATAGTTTCAGAGTTATGTACAGTCCGCGATCACTTTCTG
>JAOBYG010113987.1:0-11069 GCA_025403545.1 Epizoanthus stellaris
TTTCGAGCGCTAGCCCTTCGTCAGAGCAAAAGAGGGGATTGTGGGTGAAGTTGGGGTTTATATTGTGTTTGGATAATATATGCGATCGAAATTGAAGTTGCGCCATTACTTTGAATTATCGAAATGTGATTGGCTAAGAAAAATCTTTTTGAAATGTCAGCCTTTCACCCTCACGATGAAAAACATAACATATCAACTTTTAGTTGATTAATCCCATCATTTGCCCTACTCGCCGACGTCTGCGTAGAAAACCGGGTTTTTATCAAAACTAGTCTACCAGAACATTGTCTAATAGTTAAACTCTGATTTAAACTTCGTTCAAATAATCAGCCCAAAGTGTTTACACAAGATGTACTGCAAATGTTTGGTTTCACTTCCAGGTGAATGAAAGTTTTGAACAGATGTAGTCTTCTCTGTAAGCAACTCGGAGATCATCCTGGAACATAGGGAGAGCAGAAAAAAGAGAGAAACCTAGGGAGAGGAAAAAATTGAGCAGGGGGATTATGTGGAGAAGCCAAGGAAAAGCAGGACTGTTGTTGTAACTGGCATCGTTGCAGCAACACAGGAGCAGTGTGCAATGTTCCCGTGACGTCATTCAAGGTGTAGTTACCTGTACACCCACAAGTATCGATTTTCGGCAGGCAACAACTTTCTACACCATTTTTTCTCACTCCCAGTTCCTACTCATGCCTCACTTCACTAAGTGACCCCTTTGGGGCTTCCTCACTCCAATTGCTGACCGAAAATGACGTCTGAGCTGCTTGTGGTAGAGGGTAGAATGGATGTATTTTGCCACTTTGTTTGCAACTCACATCTTTTCTCATATTTATTCCTCCATAACTTATATGATTCCTATGGCGGTCAGTTGTGTCTCCTACGAACTATACCCTGCTAATTGCAAAACTATGGAAATGGTAGAAATGGTGAATACTGAGGGAATCACAGATTCACAAAGCATTCCATTACGGAAATTAATAAATGCCTACTAGTAAACTATCTTACTACTAGATCAGGATATGTGCAGATAAGGCAAATATCAAGTAGTTAGAGGATCTTTCAAAGCTGAGAAATGTCGTAACCCCTCAGCACATGGGCGAGAACATAAAGTGTGACCATTAATGACTACATTCTCCGCATACTGTTTGTTTATACGGTTTTGTTTCACAGTTTGAAAATCTGAAAAAGAGATTTTGATTAGTGATGAAAATAAGTATTGATTTCTCAAAGTCAGCAGTGCAGCCTCATAAATAATCAATTACAAGATGTAACACAGTCTTAACTCAATTAACGAAAGAAGGTTAGAAAAAGAAAGTAGAAGATCACCTTATTAAAATATTATTGAATGATGTATCGCCAATTTCTCTAACGGGATTTGTAAGAAATGTATGGACAAGAAGAATCTGACATCATGTTTTGGATAAGATGACTAACAAAGCAGGGTAACGCAAAATGTTACATTACCTTTTATTAAACCTTCTGCAGCAAATAAGTCCTTCTTATAAGTAACCTGCAGCAAAGTAAAATCATTACACCATGTCCTAATACTATCAAGTGAAATACAACACAGCTGCATTCTACTGGTACTGTTCAACTTGGTACATCTGTCTTCATCGTGACAGTGGATGCATGCTAATATTTCAAGGATTAGCTCTTTGGTAGAGCAAAGAGGGAATTGTGGTTAAAGGCGTATGTTTGGCTTGTGTCTGCGGATTGCAGATCAAAAGGTAAATATTCATGTATCATATGTACATTTTGTTAGAGGCAACAAGTGATATAGTAATTCAACTAGTAAAATGCTAACTAGGCTTAAGAAAATATTTAGGTCGTGAAATAGAGATAGCTTTTTGATGAATAGACAAACTATGTCTTATTTAGTTGCAAATTTGACCATCTCAAAAATATCTTTACTCATGAAAGAAAAGAGAGATTAACTAGTTACTGGTAAATTATCTAGCAAAGAAATAAAAAAATCGAGAAAATGTCGCGCGCATAGTGACCACTGAAGTCAGTGATCTTTATTTTGGTCGCAAACGAGTTCAAAATAAGTAGCAAGGGTTTATTAATTCCTATCGTTGTTTTTCTCTGCTTTTTTTTCTCTTATTTTTTCTTTTACTTTAGCATTTTGCAAGAAAGAGAGTAAACAAAAGAAAGTGAGTGAAGGTGTGCAAATCCACTTGGCTCTTGTCCCATCCCTATTCCTGTGCCTGCGCAGTGGAGACCAAATTTCTTTCCGGTTTTACTATTTTTAGAATAGGACCATGTGATCGCACACGAACTGTTTGTTCCGGTTTATCAAATAACGTCAAAGATTTGTCACCTGGGAGGCAGGATTTGCACCTCGAATGCAAGGGTAGACGATCTTGAGCATAATGTTCTTCCATTTTCCAAAGATTAATGAAAGAAACAAACAGAAGGTCTTCGAGTTTCGGCAACTGTGTTTATGAAAACATTCATCTGCTGCTTTATTTGAAATTATATTACCAACCACCATTCAGCAGCCTTAATTCACAGACATTTATCATCCATAGCATATAAGGGTAAAGATAAGGAGTCAGCACCAATGACCGACTGTTAGCTGTGTTGGCTGACAGTTTGTTACACGGCACCCGGCGTCTTTGAGTTAGTGCCAATGTTATTAAGTACATACCTTCCATAGTGAATCAGGGCCGTCAACAAGGAACGCATTGACATTACTGTACTTCAAAGCCAGCTGAAGACAATCCGTGCCATGCTCAAAGTCATGGTCTGTGCACTGGACGAAAATAAAACCTATTATTTGATTCAGGGATTTGTAGTCTACAAAAACAATACAAGAATCTTGAATTGCAAGATACAGTCAAACCTCTTTCAGGGAATGGGCAAGTGGCAGCTTAACAGAAATCTGCCAGAAAATAGCATTGTGTGTGGTCACTGGTCAAAAACGTCATTTTATTTAATTATAAGTACACATAATAATGCGTGGGTGCTAGAGAGATCTACAACATACAATCATGGTCAAAATTAGTTGAACCGACCTACTTCAGTCTTGTGAAATGCTATGAAAACCAAGTTTTGCAGTTGATATTGGTCGTTTCGCATTTCTGAGTACTGCCACGGCTCGGACCCCGATCTCCCCCATTCAATGTCGAATCCTCTGATTCCTTTGTTTTATCGAACTATGCTGAAATAAACCAACATTGAGTTGGGGGAGGGGAGAAAATGCCTTATCGGACCAACAATTTTGACCATGATTGTCTGCGATGGCCACAAATGACCTTAGGCCATAAATTTTGAATTTTGTTCAGAATACTTCAGCAATTTGCAGTTACATGGAATATCATCTAAGGTAGTCAGTGATGCATCATAGGTTAACCAGTTAACTCTCAGAATAGAATTTTCAGCCGTTTCTCTAAACGAATTGTAAAATTCAGGTGCTCATACGGACTAATTGGTTGGTTATGACGTCATATAGTGATTATTTAACAAAAGTAACATCACGAATCGATTTAACAGACATTAGTTATGAAAGATGACCTATTGGTACCTACTCCTTTCATCATTCTGCGGAAATTACAACGGTCTACACATGTATTTTAGCGGTATTTTTTCAATGGTTTACACTCTATTATGACGTCATAATGACGTCAGATATTCATTATATCGGAAAATGGACAGCACCAATCAACTCAGAGCGCCAAAGTGATGTAAGAAAGCAACCTTTTAAACACTTTTTCTTCAATTTCAATGGTCAACAAACAGTCTACAGCTCCAGCTGGTTAAATTTTAAAGGAAATGTATTGAATTTTATTAGTGGGATGTGTAGACCATTGGGATTTTGCCAATTACGAATAAAATGTTCCAGAAGAACACTTACTTACATAATTTGGACGTTCTGAATCAATTGACGTTGTTGGGGGGAAATGGCTTATCGGACCAACAATTTTGACCATGATTGTAGCTAATAAAGTGAATCAAAAAGAGAAACAAACTTAATCAATAGAACATAGAAACAACAGTAAGAAAACGATCAAGTTAAAATATCAAAAACTCTCATGATAAGGTATTGTGTCCGTGGCTACATGTGGACTAGCAAAGTACGTTCTGCTTTTAAACAAATTAATCTACCATATATATTTGAAAGAAAAAAGCAAATCGTTTGTCTCTGAAATGGATACGGCCAGCTCTTGATAACCATGAAACCGAGCGAAATTTCACATCCTCTGTGTGTAGGCGATGGCCTCTGCCAGTGATCTATTATAAATGACTGGCTCTTCTAGTGCTCTATCATTATTATCATCGCTTCTTTCCTTTTATCAGCTTTTGCTGGATAAAAGTCCATACTGAATTCTTGCTGGCCATTTAAATTGAGGTTTTGTTCATAGTATCTTACCGAGTATACATTAAATAGATGGTGGCCACTTAATAGGAGGCCGCTTAAGGTGGTTGATCTGTCTAAATTGGGTCACTTTCGGAAGTTTATTTCTCAAAAATATCTGTATTTGACGGAATAAAAACTACCCAGACAAAGAAAGGCAACACTAAGGTTTCAGAAAATCGTGATAAAGGAGTAAAACTTGACACCGCTGGCCTAAATTTGATTTCTGACTGCACCAAGAAATCAGCTGTTCAAACTTTAAAGCTAAGAGCAGGTAAGTTTTGGAATTTGGAACAGCTGATTTCTTGGTAAAGAAAACAGCTTCAGCTCCGGGCTCCGACAGATTTTTAGACTTTTAGGCAAAGAGTAAATTACTGTTGCAATAGTTTATTTTAGATCAAATCTTTAGATGTAAGGGGCTTGCAAAGTGTTTTATGAGCCCGCAGTCAGAAATGAAATATAGGCCAGCGGTGTCAAATTTCACTCCTTTATCACAATTTTGTGAAAACTTAGTGTTGCCTTTCTGAGGTCTGGGTAGTTTTTATTCCATCAAATACAGTACATTTTGAGAAATAAACTTTCGAAAGAACCCCTGTTTAGACAGACCAACCACCTTAATAGAGGTTTGATCGTAGTATAGATACATTTTACAAGCCACAAATGTAATGTATCCATATATTCGTAAGGGATTCAAGAAAAAAACTTCCATAGAATTAAAAACTAGAGGAAGAAGAAGATGCAGGAAGAGAAAAAGACAAACAATGCCTTTCAACACTGCCGAGTACAAAACTGTGATAGTCGCTCTTGGTAAAAACGATAAAGGAATATTGAAGCAACTAGTATTTCTAGAGATGTGGTGAAATAATTAATTGCAGCTGTTTTAAGACTAAAGTCCTTCCTCTATCAACAGTTTATACTCCGCAGCTCAAAACATATTTATCTGTATAAAGTCTGTTTAGGGATTGCATTTGGTGTCCATGGTCAATGGTCAAAGGTAAAGTGTTCTTTCTAAAGGATAAGTACCAAGTACCTTTCCTGTGATGAACATTTTCAAAAATCATCTTGTTAGGCTGAAATTTCTAAAATTGAATTATCAATAAACATATAGCAAACATTAAATACAAACAATAGAACAAACATGCCAATACCATTATTACTGTACCTTTTGATATGCATTGTATATCACACTAAATTTGAAGGCTTGTGGCATTTCACTTGCTCGGTACTTTGACCTAAGAAAAGTACAACACCTTTAAATATACTATAATCCTAAAAAATATATCAGTACTGTAATCACTATAGGAACTTATAAATCCACACTTTTAAAAATATCAATCCAATTATTGATCTTACCCAAACGTATTCCAGTCAGAGTGGTTGATAGTTGATAGCTGGTTTTTGTCAGCTTAATGATTTTAACTATGTATTGCAGGTCCTGTCATATTATATATAGGATTACAATTATTTTTATCCCTAAGGACACTAAGTGTGACCACAATACAAAGTTTATTGCTATTATTAGTGGTTCTTCATGCGTTGAGAGAATAAATCATAAAAATCAAATCGAATTGTACTAACTTCTCTTTACACTTTCCATAACTGGCTAAGCTGGGCAGTACTGTCATCAACGTTCGTACTGGTTAGAGATGATAAAATTCCAGGAGTTTTCCAGAGTAGAAAAGCAGTTGTTTTTTCAGAACCCTGTTCTCTATTATTTCATGGCATTTGCAGTACGAATTTCTGCACTTTAAACCTTTCCACTTCAAAACGTAAATGAAAATGTTAACATGCTTTCAAATTGTGTAATTAATTTACCAAAACACCAGTAGTAGTTTTTGCAAGCCCTGGGCTGTTACTTCAAGAATTTTAACCACAAAATTCCAGGAGCAGATAGAAAAATCCGATTCTTCCATTTGTTTTCCAGGGCCCTGGAGTTTTCCCAGGAATTCGAGGAGTAGTGCGAACCCTGTATCACTCTGGTACGAGAAAATTGGGAGTAACCACCGCTGCAACATACACTGATGGACTATCATATTCTCTCAAATAGTTTGCTAAGAAAAGCATTGAAACAAGTAAGGATAATTGAATTATGGCATAAACTTCTACAGTATTACAATGATAATACAGTCAACTAACATATTGTCAGGACTAATTGCTTCGCTAACACTTCTCACAAATGACACTACTGAATACTAAACGTTGCATCACCTCGTTTCTGTAAAATATAGCCATATGTCATCAAATAAACAAATCAAGTCGATAATATTATTCTAAAAAGCAACACAGAACAAAGGAATTTGAGTTAGAATACATGATTGTAATGATGGAAGTGGACTACAAATAATCTAACTTAATTTCAATACCCAGGTTTCAAAAATGAAGATTGCCATAACTGTAGAACATTGTGGATTGGGCCGTTTACCGTGACTTTTTAGTATCAACATCTTTCCTAACATCACTTCTGGCGATGTAGTCTTCTTATTTGAAAATGTTAAATCCAAATTTATGAAATTTCTTGCCATATTTATGATAAAAAGGTCCTTGACAATGCCCCTTTCGCTTTATGTATGATTGTGGATTCAATTACATGTCAATCAGTGGTAAGCCACTTCGTACCTTCCACTGACACATTCTCTCACCTGTCTAACGAATGGTCCAGAAATCCATCAGAAGTCTTCGCAATGACTGTTGACACAAGAGGCCTGATGGCACCAGCAGCCTGATGAAAATTAAAGCAGAAAGTGGCAATTTAACCAGATAGGCTCACTGTACATGAAGCATTTCTAAATGATTCTACATAATATGTGATCAGGGTTAATTTGATATCATTCAAACGGATTAACAATTTTCCTCCCACAATTGCCTCAAAAAACCTCCCAAGATACAACGAAAAGAAACATCACCCCACCAACAGTTAGTAACAAGTGTGGAAAGAAAAATGTTACACAACACCAATTAGGGGGTGAGCCAGATAGAAACAAAATGCAGATTATCTCTTAGCAGTTTGGGATGTCTTTGAATATGCTGCAGAGATATCATCTATAACTGATGGCTAGTAAGAAAGGGAGAAAGACAAAAGCTTTCTAAATAACCAATAGAGAAACCATACATGGCCAGCACTGCAAAAACTACTTTAGAACTGTCACTTTTTGGAAAAGACCGTGTTCGAAATGCAGGCATTGTAAATTGGTAACGCCTTCCTAAGAGTTGGAATCTGCTAAATGTTGTGCCAAAACAATAATTGACAGTAAATTCATATTGGAAAGATCTAGTAATCTTTGATTACTAGTAACTGTCAAGTGGCGTGACTCATTAAGGTAATGAAGGGCATGCAGGAGAAATGATCGTTGTATCATCCAAAACACGGCTCATTGTGCACATTCCAAGTCCTGTAGAGTGACGTAGTCAATTTCATTGTCTTCAACCAGTTGAAATCAACAACTGGAATTTTTTGGCTCAATCAGTTAGGCTGACACTTAGAAATGTTGTGATGTTAAAGAAATGAAGAAATAAAGAGCCTCAACTCTACCAAATAAAAAAAAATGATTCATAGAGTTTGTGGCTGAAACCAACAAATTACAACGCTAATACAGACCCTGACCTAGCCTTACGACCAACCCTATTCATTTACATCAAGGAGACATTTGCTGCTGGCAACCTGAATTATTAATTTAAAATAAATTATTTAACCTGTGCTAATATAATTCAGTGGAGCAAAAAAAAATTAACATTTCCAAAAAATGTTAACAATTACATAATTTGGGACTTGGTATATAGAGCATCACCCAAAACATATTGCAGGAAGCTCATAACCATGTCTTATTACTCCTGAGCAGTACATAGTATCCTTTACTTGCTTTGCTATAGATAGTTTAACACGAAACTCACATAACTGTTCTTACCATACTGTTCTTAGCATAATGTGAACATAATTATCACTATTATGAATTATTATTCTCATTCTCATTATTTTTATTGTTATTGTTATCATTATCGTTATCGTTTTCATTATCATTTATAGATTATAGTTAGCACTATTGTTATCATTATCGCTATCAATATCATTACCATTGTCATTATCGTTGTTATCATTACTATTAGTTATGACATACCCCATGTTGCCAAGCAGCCAGTGTGACTTCCTTCATAATTTGTTCATCAACAAAAGGTCTTACGGCATCATGGATTACGACCTAGCGAGCAAATTATTGAGAACAAAGGGTAAAGACGTGTGTCTCACTTCTTACCATTTTCATTACTAAAATGCTTCAAAGAAATTTATTGACCTTTTCTTGGTGCCATGTTGAAGCTTAAACCAAGTAAGATGGGTGTCTTACTGTCTTTATACAATTACAAAGACAGTGCTGTATGATTATCTGAAATTGATCAATGTAAAGTCAATGTCGATTCAACTCATATACAAACTATACAGCTTGTCACTGGATAAAAAAATTAACAACACTCTATAAACACAATTTCTTACTTATTGCTATTACATGGGATCTGAGAAACATCAAATTAGATGGACATCCTAAAGACTAGTCCTTGCACTAAAATCTTATGATGGCTTATTTAATAGGTAATGTCAAAGCTAGTATCAAAACCACGATATTAAAAGGAAAAATATAAATAATACACAAGAAATTACCAGTCGATTATAACAATGGACGTTTCTTTCAAACTTTTACAATAAAATGACTTCGAATATTGTTGTAAGAATCTTGTGACAAAGGTTTCTTTGTTTGAAGTGTTTGTAATCGAACATATCTGTTAAATAAATTAAGTAGACGTGCAGCTTTGTCCGGCCGTTTATCCCGAGTTAAAAACTGCATACCCCCCAAGCGGCCATAACATCATTAAAGTTTGAAGTAATGAATTAATAAGTATTAAACAGAGGTTAATATCTTTGATATTTCTTTGGATAGCTTTTTGATCTTTGTTCAGATAGCAGTTTGTTCTGTGTTCAGGTTACTCTTTGATCTTGGATCTTGGATTAGATCGCTCTTTGTTCTCTTGATACTTGTTCTCTTGATACTTGTTCTCTTGATACTTGTTCTCTTGATACTTGTTCTCTTGATACTTGTTCTCGAATCTCTTTTTGTTTTTACTATCTCTGTTACTGCTCTCTTTGTTTCAGCTACCTCAGTGATTCTGCTGTCCTTGTTTCTGCTATGTTTTTGTTATCTGCTATCTCTTTGTTCTTAGCTGTCTTTGTTCTAGCATTGTCCCCCATCCACCATTGTAAACATATTTTGTACTAATCTTTGAGAAGTGTGGATCAATTTGTATCAACGATACAGGTGGTAAATGATCTTTTTATGGTTGATTACGGTAGTTTAACCCTCTCTCTCAGGAGGGCACGTGTTACTTAATTATGCTAATTTATGCATGTAAATTGTTAAATAAATTATTGATTTCAAGTCCTGACATAATGTAGTTACTGCCTACTTAGTTTAATTTCAATCCATTGCAAATTGCCTGATTCAAGGAGGGGGGTTGTACCAGCACCCCCCCCCCCCCTCCTGAGAGGGAAGCAGTGGAAAAATACCACCTGAGAGAGAGGGTTGAAGGGAAGCCTGTGTACCCGGGGAAAACCCTTAAGCATTGCTAATTGTAGCATATCAATCAGCCGCGAATCGACCGGTTAGCTCAGTTGATAAGTACGTGGCTACATGGGTGGTTGACCCGTGTTCGAATATCAGCTTGACTACTCTTTTTTTGGCCTTTTTTATTTTCTTTCTCTTAAAACTTAGAAATTATAAATTAAAAATGTAGGCAGTTTATCGCAAATCGACCGGTTAGCTCAGTTGGTAAGTACGTGACTTCAAGAGCGGTTGACCCGTGTAAGATTATCATCTGAACTACCCTTTTTCTGTTCTTTCTCTTAAACCTTAGAACTTTTCTCTTACTTTCGTGTTCGATTCTCACCCTGACTACTATTTTTGTCTTTTTGTTTGTTTTAATTTTTTTCTTACTTTCGGGCAACCTGAGGGGTCAGCAAAATCTAGCCTATGACCGCGGCACTACAAAATTGCCCCCAAGTCTCATATAATTCCCTCCATGGGCCTAGGAGGACATACCGTACACACACACACACACACACACACGGACAGACAGACAGACGGACAAGAGCTTTCACATCACAGTATGCGTAACCTTGGGATCAATCAATCAGTCAATCGATTTTTCTTCATCACTTCCACCACATTTTCTTACATCGATTTTTCTAGCTTTAAAACTAATAATACATGTACAAACATCCAGCACTTATATAGCATGTAGTTCATTTATATTCACATTTTGAGAAATATGCTGAAGCGACAGACTGCAGGTTTGCGTGATTTTAGCTAATGAAAATTTCAGAAAATACGTATTTAATAAAACAAGGTAATTGGTGTCTGTGAGCTCAACCCCTACAATACTACATTTAGTACATTTCTTAACTTTTCAAAAATGAATGCTTCGTTAAAAAATGTCACTCAAACATTGAACTCGAACAAATGACTACGCAAAAATTTGTAATCTAAGTCAGTTTGGAGGAACAGTACCCAAATCTGGGTTAAATTATAATCCCGGAATAGCCCTAACCGGCTTCTGAGCAATCTCGATCCCAGAGCTCACGTTCTTATCTGGGCTACGGCCATTCTCGTTCCCAGAGCCCTTCTGCGCATGTCATTGGGAGGGAAAGCGAAGGGCTCTGGACGCACTGCTACGG
>JAOBYG010114098.1:0-11068 GCA_025403545.1 Epizoanthus stellaris
ATTGAGGAAAAAAGAGCCAGCGCTACGACGATTCGGATCTTCGGGGTCGAGCACCATCGACTTCGACCGACGCAATTCGAGCACCGTACGGCGCACGGTCGCGGGTGTGGGCGGCGTCTCTCCGGCCTCGAGTCGGCGCTGCAACTCACCGTAGCGCACCGTACCGACCTTTGTTTTTGGCAGTCGTAGCGTCAGACCGGTGACGATAAAACGATCTCGCCACTCGCCTTTGAAATGGCTGTAGCGATAGGTAAAACCGCATTCCTGCGCGCTGAGCTCTCGGATCTCACCATTTTCGCGCTCGATCACGCGTACTCGATGGACCGTTTCCGAAACCTCTTGGCCGTAGGCACCTATATTCTGAATCGGTGCGGCGCCAGCGCGTCCAGGAATACCCGCCAGACATTCGACGCCACCGAGCCCAGCCTCGATCGCGACGCGCACCACTCGATCCCATTCGGCGCCGGCAGCGGCCTTGAGCATTAAATGCTGCTCACCGCTATCTTCGAGCTCGATCCGTGCATCTTCTTGGTGCAGGACCAGCCCGCTCCAACCAGCGTCGGCAAAGAGTACATTCGAGCCGCCGCCGAGCACGAAGACCTGTTGCTCCTGATGCCTCGCCCATTCCAGGGCGCCGAGCACCTCTTTTTCGCCGGCACAGCGGGCAAAAAACCGCGCAGGACCGCCGACTTGCAAGGTGCAATGCTCTGATAGGGGCACCTGGCGGTCGAATCCCGCCAGAGCAATGGCATCCGGATCTCGGCGTAGGGACATGGCGGCGCAAGGTATCATGTGCCACGCCGTGAAGCTTACTGTTTCGCCCGGCACCGTCGTTGCCGACCGCTTCTCCATCCGCCGCTTCATCGCTGAAGGCGGCATGGGAGAGGTGTACGCGGCTCGCGACCTGATCCTCGAAGAGGATATCGCGATCAAATTCTTGAGCCGCCGCAATATCGGCGACGAGAATGTGATTCGGCGCTTCCATCGCGAGATCCAGCTGGCGCGCAAGGTCACGCACCCGAACGTCTGCCGCCTCTTTGATGTTTATCAAACGGCGATCGAGATGCCATCGACCGAGATTACCGTGCCGATCACCTTCGTCACCATGGAGCTACTCCACGGCGAGACCTTGGAGGATTGCTTCGCGAGGGACGGCAAGCTGAGTGAGCACGAGGCCTTACCGATCGCGATTCAGATGTGCCAGGCGCTGACCGCCGCCCATGACGCGGGTGTTATCCACCGGGACTTCAAGAGCAACAACGTGATGCTCGATCGCGCGGCACCGCGGATGCGCGTGGTGGTGACCGATTTCGGGCTGGCGCGCTCGATCTTGCCGAGCGATCCCAGTCGGACTCCGCTGACTGCCGATCAGCTGATTCTGGGCACGGCTGAATATATGGCTCCCGAGCAAATCAAGGGCGAGCCGGTGAGCCATAAGAGCGACCTCTACGCGCTCGGTGTCGTGCTCTTTGAGATGCTCACTGGCCATAAGCCCTACGAAGCCGCCAATCCCATGCAGTTGTTGGTCAAGCGGGTGAGCGAGCCACCGGCATCACCTCGCGATTTCTGCGCAGAGCTTTCTGAGACCTGGGAATCGGTCATCATCGATTGCCTGGCCGAATCTCCTGATGACCGTCCGGCCTCAGCTCAGGACATCATCGAACGACTCGGCGGTGTGCCTTTCCGGCCAACACCGACGCCAGCACCGATGCCGGCGGCGCTGCACGATGTGGCCACGGAGCCCACGCGCCGACGCGGTCCAGGCTGGCCCTGGCTCCTGCTGGCCATTTTCGCTCTGGCCGGACTCGCTTTTTGGGCTGCGCACAAAGAGGCTCCGCCTCCCAGTCCCGGGGTCTTCAAGCCGCAACGACTGACCACGGACTCCGGTCTTGAGCTCGGTGCGGCCTTCTCGCCAGACGGCGCCAGCATCGCCTTTAGCGGCGAGCAGAGCGACGGATCATTCGCGCTATTCGTCAAAGAGCTCGACTCGCCAAATCCACCCCGCCGCCTCGAGACCGGACAACGCCAGGTTTTCGAGCCCGATTGGGCACCCGGCGGCGAAGAGATGATCTATTCCTCAGACGGTGGCATCTGGTCGATTCCCCTCATTAGCGGCGCTGCGCCCGAGCGTCTGATCGAACGTGGCTCACGGCCGACCTTCTCGCCTGACGGCACGCTTATCGCCTTCCAAACCTTGGCCTCGCCTTTGCTCTCCGACACCACTGTGCCGGCGACGCCACCCTCGGTTCTCGGCCTCTACGACCTGGCAAGTGGCGATACCCGACTGCTGACCCAAGCGAATGAGCCTTCAGGCGGTCATGGTCAGCCGGCTTGGGCGCCGGATGGGCGCCACCTGGTCTTCTCTTCGACCTCTCGCTCCTCTGGCGAGCTGTGGGCTCTCGATATCGCGGGAGGCGAGCTCATCGAGCTGCTGCGCGAACCGGCCAGAGCCTACGATCCGGTGGTCTCAGCCGACGGCCGGGCGATTTATTTCTCGTTCCGCTCCCTCGAAGTCAAGACGCTCTGGCGCCTCGAGGTCGACCCGAAGACTTTTGAGCCCCGAGGGCAGCCGACTGAAATAGCGGGTGTCGGCCTCTCCAGCATCCGTCAACCGGCGTTTTCCAGAGATGGCCGTCACCTCATTTTCTCGGCCTATGTCACGCGTAGCAATCTGCTGCGCCTGCCGCTCACGGCCGCGGGTGAGAGCGACGGCGCCGCGCAAGCGATGACCCAAGGCAATGATCGCTACAACCGTCCTTCTTTCTCGCCCGACGGCACACTTCTGGTCTTTGATCATTGGAAGCTCGGCATCGATATCGACCTCTACGTCCAGGCCACCAGCGGCGGTTCGAGGACTCAGCTCACTCATCTCGCGGGCAGCAATAGCCACGCGACCTGGCAGCAAGACGGCGCTCTCGCCTATACCGCGACTTCAGCCTCCGGCAGCCGGTCCTTGCGACGCTTGGTGCTCGCTGACGGCACCTCAAAAGCGCAAGATACGAAGATTCTAGATCTTGGCAGCGATGCCGACTGGGCTATGATCGCGCCGGCCGGAGACCGCATCGCCTACCATTCCGGGCGCGGTGGACAGGGTCTCGACATCTGGATCCAAGATTTGGACGGCGCGCCGCCGTGGCGGCTGACTTTCCACGAGCAGTCCGCCAGCTTCCCAGCTTTCTCTCCCAACGGCAGCAGAATCGCCTATCAGGTTCGGGTCCAAACCGGCACTCATCTCTGGCTGGCGCCTTTGGACGGCGGCGAGCCGAAGGTGCTGGTCACCGAAGCCGGCGAGAGTTGGCCTTATAGCTTCTCGCCTGATGGCAAGAAGATTCTTTTCGCAGGTCGCCGCGGCGGCAGCTGGAATCTCTATTGGGTCGAGATCGACTCATCCGAGACTCATCAGCTCACCAACAATCAAGCGGTGACTGGATATCTGCGCTATCCGGCCTGGTCGTCAAGCGGCGACTATATGGTCTACGAAAAGGCCGAAACCACCAGCGATCTCTTCCTGGTTCGCGATTTTCTACCCGGCCACTGAGCTAAGAGTCCGGAGTTTCTTGGCGACGCTTGAGCACCAGCTCCTGAAGCCCGTTGCGCAATTGAAAAATACGTAGCGGGATGCACGCGGAGAGCATCTTCTCGACCGCTCGAATCGGCAGCGCTGGCGACGGTACCCGGGCGTCGTCGAGCTCATAGTCGAGACGACCGCCATCGGCGATCCTGAAATGAATCGGCGCCGGCGGAACCGGCACCACGGCCGAGGCGTGAATCAGAATCAGCCCCCCCGGTGCCAGCCGCTCGACCACTCTGGCGGCAAAGCGCATCGCTTCTATCCGAGTGAAATAGTGCAGCAGATCCCAGAGCAGAATCAGCTCGAAGTCTTCTGAGCGATCTGGCAGCTCGACCGCCGACGCCTCGCCAAAATCGAAAATGCCAGCGCGGCCGCCCGGCACGGCCCCAGCTTTGTGGAAACAATCCTGAATCAATAAATCGTCAGTCAGATGCGCCAGAGCTTCGAGGTTCTCCGTGGAAGACGCCCCCAAATCGAGCACGGCACTCGGCCCTTGCTTGCTGAATTCTTCCAAAACCAACTCGAATCCCGGTGAATGGTGCAAGCCAGCGGAGAGTTTTCCGGCCTCTTGACCGCGGCGGAAACGCCGTTTTCGAGGCCACATCATCAGCTCCTCAAGTAGGACGCGCCGTTCACGTCCACGATGGTGCCGGTGGCGAAAGCGGCTTCCGGATCCGCCAGGCAGAGAACCCAATAGGCGATATCGCCGACAGTGGCGACACGACCGAGCGGGCTTTGGTTTTTGATCGCTGCTGCCTTTTCGCCGTCGAGCCACGGCCTTGCCATGGCTGTTTCCACGAACCCAGGAGCGACCGCGAAAACACCGATGCGATGCGGCGCCAAGGCGACGGCGAGGCTTTGCGAAAGGGCGTTCAATCCGGCCTTCGAAGCGCCATAGGCTGGACACTCCGGTTCGCCGCGAAAGGCGCCGCGCGAAGAAATATTGACGATGCACCCACCTTGGCCGCGCGAGATCATATGCCTGGCGGCCCGGTGGGCGGTATTCGCGGCACCGATCAAATTAATACCGATCGACCGTCGCCACGCCTCTTGCCAGGCGTCGTAGTCGACCTCGGCAGGCGGATGCGGCTCGAAGATGCCGGCGTTGTTGACCAAGACGTTGAGACCGCCGGATTCTTCTTCCGCGACGTCGATCATGCTCATGACGGAATCCGCGTCGAGCAGATCCGCTTGAATCGCTCGGTGTCCGGCGCCGGCTAGCGATTCGACCCTACGCTCGGCCTTTTCGCGACTACCACCGAAATGCACCCAGACCCGGGCGCCCTCGGCGGCGAAGCGCCGACAGATCTCGCCGCCGATGCCACCGGAGCCGCCGGTCACCAAAACCGATGTCCGCGAGAAGCGCACCTCAAGCAGCCCCTAGGCGTTTTTTGGCCGAGAGCGCGACCATCGAGACCATACCCATCAGGCCCATACTCTTGCCCATGGAGAGCTCGCGTCCGAAGATCTCGTAGATCACGTCGCCCGACACTGAGGCGACATCTGAAAGTGACGCGCCCGATAGCGACTCACCGAGAATCACTGCCATCGCCTTGGCCGAGATACCTTGAGGATTCTCCACCGCGAAGTGGAAGTCGAGTGTGTTGTCCTGGCGCGGCATGGCCCAGACAAATGCCTCAGACTCGCAGGCCGGAACTTTATGTTCTTCGCCAAAGGGTCGCGTCGCGATCTCGGCCGGCACATCCTTGAAGCGATCACCGAAATCGATCAGCAGCTGGATTCGGTCGCCCCGATCGAGCATGCCGAGCAGCTCCACCATTTCTGCAAGCTTCGCCGGTAGCTCGGCCACGCTGCTCATTTCTCAATCGGCACGCCGACCAAGTTGCCCCATTCGGTCCAGCTGCCGTCGTAATTCCGAACTTGCTCCCAGCCCAACAATCGGGTGAGCACGAACCAGGTATGGCTCGAGCGCTCGCCGATCCGGCAATAGACGACCACATCATCATCGGCGGATAGCCCTTTTTCTTCGCCGTAGATGGCCAGCAAATCCGCGGCGCTCTTGAAAGAGCCATCACTCGGATCGACAGCACGCGCCCATGGCACGCTGTGGGCACCGGGGATATGACCACCGCGCAAGGCGCCTTCATTCGGATAATCCGGCATATGCATGCGCTCGCCGCTGAATTCTTCGGGGCTACGGACATCGACCAGCGGCAGGCCGGCTTTGACATGGCCTAATACCTGGTCGCGGAAGGCGCGAATCTCAACATCATTGCGATCCGGCGATGAGTAGCTGGTGGCGGCAAAAGCCGGCACTTCGCGGCTCATTTCGCGGCCTTCTTTGCTCCATTTCAGGCTGCCACCGTCCATCACCCGGGCGTTTTTATGGCCGAAGAGGTGGAAGACCCAATAGGCGTAGCAGGCCCACCAATTATTCTTGTCGCCATAGAAGACGACGGTCGTGTCCGGCGTGATGCCGATGCGCCGCGCCAGGGCTTCGAAGCCCTCCTTGCCGAGATAGTCGCGGCGCACTTGATCGTTTAGATCACGGGTCCAGTCGACTTCAACGGCACCTGGAATATGACCCGCCGGATAGACCAGCGGGTCTTCATTCGACTCCACCAGCCGGACATTCGGATCATTCAGATGCGCGGCGACCCAATCGGTCGAGACCAGGGCATCCGCATGGGCATAGCCACGTTCTTCGATCGTGCTCATGATTATCAACTCCTCGAGGGGGTAGTCTCGTTCGTCTGTCTCGCGGGCTTGAGCTGCTCGATATCGGCACTTGGTACCGGCGGAAAAGAATCTCGCGGCCCAGATGATGCATTCTGTCATGGCAGCGCTCCCTCGGCGGCTTCGCGGGCTATAATGCAAGGTCTTTCTCGGTCGTGTGAGAGCGGCGATATCTTCACGCAAGATTTCAGCCACAATCACCGATTCGAGATACCTTGACTTCATGAGATCGATGACCCCGGAAGGCCCGATGAAAAAAGAGGGACCTCACATCAAAGCCCGTCACACAACTCCTCAGCTATCGAGCTCTGGCCGTCTGATGCTCAGCCTTTGCCCGGCTTTGCTCGCCGCTTTCCTGATCGGCCCGGCGCCAACAATAGCGGCCGTGACACCACCGGAAAAACAGGACTCGGCATCACACGCCGCCGGGGCACAGGAGGCGGCCACAGAGCAAGACAGAGCGCAATCAGCCGACGCCTCAGCTCGCTCGGCGCGTCTTGCCGGCCCCTGGAAGAAGCTCGATGCCCGGCTCTTTCCGGTGTCGCCTGAGCTCGATAACGCGGTCGATTTTTGGCTCACCGTCTATACCCGTTACGACAATCACGTGGTCCTGCTGCACGACGAGCTTCACCTGGGCGTGATTTATGCCGCGCTCGATTTCTCAGAGCTCGACTCGCAAGAGACTTCCGCGGTACGAAAGCAACGCGCCCGGCGCAAATACTTGCGTGAAGCGCGTGAGAAATATCGTTCGATCTTGAGCTCCTTGGCAGCCGGCAAAGTGTCGCAGGCCTATGCGGCGGATCAGGCCCGCATCGAGAAGCTCTTCGAGCAGGTGCCCGGAAATCGCAGTAAATACAGCAAGGCGGCTGGCCGGCTGCGGACCCAGACGTGCCTGCGCAACCGATTCGGCGAGGCGATCGAGCGTTCCGGTTACTACATGGCGGAAATGGAGCTGACCTTCGCCAAACAAGGGTTGCCGACTGCGCTGACCCGCCTGCCATTCGTCGAATCGCTATTTCAGTGGAATGCCCGTTCCTCAGCCGCGGCTGGTGGCGTGTGGCAATTCGTGCCTTCGACCGCTCGGCTCTATTTGAAGATGTCGGCGGAATATGACGAGCGCTTCGATCCGCTCACGGCCACCCGGGCTGCTGCACAATTTCTCGGTGAGAATTACCAGGCGCTCGAGTCGTGGCCTTTGGCGCTCACGGCCTATAACCATGGCCGCGGCGGCATGAAAAGAGCAGTGCGGAAGTTGGGGACTCGCGACCTCGGCACGATCGTCAAAAAATACCGCTCGCGTACTTTTGGCTTCGCTTCACGCAATTTCTATGCGGAATTCGTCGCCGCCTATTTGGCCTACGAGAATCGCCACCACTATTTCCCGAATGTAGAGCCCGAGCCGCCGCTCGCTTTCGAGCCCTGGCGACCGACGCAATATGTCGCCTTGCCCGAGCTCGCCGCCGCGGCTGGAATCGACGAGGACGAATTGAAGCTGCTCAATCCCGCGCTGTCGCGCGAGATCTGGCGCGGCAATCTCTTCTTGCCCAAGGCTTATAGCTTGCGCCTGCCCGAGGGCAAGCTCGCAGCCGTTGAAGCAGCCTACTCCGGGCTGCCCGATGATCGTCGCTCAGCGCATCAAGTCGGCCACCGCTACAAAGTTCGACGCGGCGACACGTTGTCGGCGATCGCCAGCCGCTTCGGTACGTCGGTACGCTCGCTCAAAGCCGCCAACGGCCTGCGCGGCCATTTGATCCGCTCCGGACAGACTCTTTTGATTCCGCCCAACGGCTCGCGCACCAAAGCGGCGAGTAGAGCCCATCGCACGAGCGGCAAGCGCTCGTCGGTGCAGGTCGCCAAGAACGGCGAGCACGTGGTGAGAAGGGGCGAGTCGCTTTCCGCCATCGCCCGGCGCTATGGCACCGACGTGGCAACGCTGCAATCGGTCAATCGCCTGCGCAGCCCTGATCGCTTGCCGGTCGGACTGACTTTGAAGATTCCCGGCAGCGACCGCTCGACCCATGTCGTACGACGCGGCGATACGCTCGCCTCGATCGCCCGGCGTTACGGCACCTCGGTGGCCGCCCTGCGCCGAGCCAATGGCCTGAACGGCGACTTGATCACGCCGAATCAGGTACTCGTGATCCCTTGAGGATCGCCTGAGCTGAGACTCTCGGGGTTCGTCGGACTCTTAGCTAACTGGCCGACCGAGGCTCATTGGCCGATCGGGGCGAACCACAGGTCATCGTAAGGTGTCACGTCCTCACGCAGCTCAGAGAGTAGACCTTCGGCAAGAGCCGAAGGTTTGCGGCGTGGCAAGAAGACCGGGCCGCCGCTGGTGTGGGCGCTTTGAGCTGATTGGGAATCGTGACCGTTTTGTCCTGGGCGACACATGACCATCAAGCATTCTCCTCGTCCGACGATGTTCGTATTCGATCTGGCGGCGCATCCGCCACTCCGGGTCCGTGAACCCAGATTCGAACGCGAATAAAAGGCATGGCTTTCTAGTGGCTGAGGAAATATAGGCGCGGAATGTGGCGAGAAGATGGCATTTCCTTCGAAATGCCTTTGAAATCTGTGTTTTAGCCCAAGAAAAGGCCGAGCTCAATGCCAACAGAAGCTAATCGAGCGACTGCGATGCAGCATCTAGACGACAGGCTTCGAGATCGGCAACGGCTGATAGGCTGCTCATAGTCAAATCTAGCATCGGCGGCGAAGCCGCAAGGAGACCGGCGTGGCGGTAGAGATTTCTGGTGAATATCTGGGTGGCCTGAAAGTCGAGCTCGTGCACGATCCGTCAGGGGTCAAGCTTCAAAGCGCGGCGCCGGTGGACAATCAAGGCGACGGCAGCTCCTTTTCCCCGACCGACCTGGCCGCAGCCTCTCTGGCGGCTTGCATGCTCACGATCATGGGCATTGTGGCCAAACGCGAAGGTATCGAGCTTGAAGGCTGCCGCTGCCGCCTCGAGAAGACCATGAACGCCGAACCGCGCCGCATCGGTCGACTGCCGATCACGATCGAGATGCCGGGCGGCCTGGATGATATTCAGCGCAAAAAGCTCGAGCGCGGCGCCTTGACCTGCCCGGTCTTTCTCTCGCTGCACCCCGATATCGAAAAGCCGGTGACTTTTCTCTATCCGGATTGACGACCGCAATCGGAATCGACGGCTGCACGCTGGCCGACACCAGGACACTCCGACAGCCGTTGTACACAATCTGGACAGCGCAAGATGGCCTGAGAGCCCCTAGCCAGGCACTTTTCGGCATTTTTCTTTGGCATGGAGCTTGTAAATGACATGGGTATACGCCGAGTTATTCGGCCTCTTCTAATCTCGACAGGAGACACCCCATGTCAACCGAATTGACCACCTCCGAAGCTCAAGCGCACCAGCTGCCCTTCCACCAGCGCTTTGCGATTCCCCCGAGCTTGAAGCTCAAGCTGGTCGGCATGGCGATCAAGGCCATCTTTGACGCCATGCGCGACGAAGTGAAGTGTGTGGTGAATGTGCGCAACTACCTCGACGAGCCGCTGAAAGTTACCTGGCCGGCCCTGGTCCACGGCAAGCCCGCGCCGGGAAAGGCGGGGGAATTCGCCAAGAACCCGCTGCTGCCTCATGAGATCGAGAATGTCGGCTGCGAGAACGTCAATGCAGGTCTCTACGGTCCCTATGGATTCCTCGTTTTCTCGAATGCGCAGGATACCTGGGAGCGCGTCGGCCTGGTTCCTTTCGAAGTGCCCTACGGCCAGAGCTTTCCGACTTTCTACAATTGTTATTGCAACGCCGTCTGGGTGTCGCGTCACGATCACGTGCTCGGAGCCTATTTGAGAGATCCTTCCAACGAAAATATCTCGCGCGTGATGGATAAGTTCTACCGCGAATACCAAAGCCGCTCGGTCAAGGATCCTGCGAGCGGCAGACAACTGGCGGCGCATATCGGCAATAGCTATAACTCTGTATTGAGTATCAGCCTCTGGAAATAGAGCGGCCCGGGCGTGTCGCAGCGAGGCCGCTCGCGGCGACACGCCTGCCGACTCCCTGCCACCGAAACGCAAAAGCGCCTGGAGACAAAATGGCCCAAACTCGACTGGTGGTCGTCACCTTCGATGCAGCAAATCGCGGCTTCTCGATCAATCCGGATCCGATCTCCATCCCACCCGGAACGACAACGCTCTACTTCGCCCTGCAGACGGCGAATCGGGGCGAAGCGGCGGCAGCCTCATTCTCGGCGATTGTCGAGAATCAGCTCATCACCGCGGCCTCACCGGTGGATGGCAGCGGCCAGCTATGGCAGGTGCAGATTCTGAACGATCCGCCTCCAGCCGCCCCCGAAACTCACACCTACTCAATTTCTGTGCTCTATAACAACCAGGAATGGCCGCACGATCCGACGGTGATCCTGCAGCCGCCACCGATCGGTCCGTGATTATTTCGGACACGTGATTATTCCGATTCCTCGGCGCCGATCAATGAGTTGAATTCTCGGTCGTCGCGCAGAGAGTCGAACCACGGTAGCTGGAACCAATGCCGGCCGAAGAGCTTTCGCCCCTGCTCGGCATGAACCCACGCCGAGGTCTGCTCGCCGAGCAGTGAATAGACCACGGCGGCCTCGAAGGCAGCTTGCGGGTGATCCCCGCTCTGATGTAGCGCCTGCCGCAGCGCAGCCACGGCCTCACGGCGACGATCGAGGTGCGCGAAGGCCTGGGCTCGAACACTCAAGCGTTGCCAATCCGTGCTCGCTACGCCTTCTCCTGCGGCCACGGTCAGATCCAGCACCCGGGCATAGAGGGGATCAGCAACCTCGT
>JAOBYG010114209.1:0-11065 GCA_025403545.1 Epizoanthus stellaris
GAACGCGTATGATGCAAATAATGTCCACGATTAGACGCCGACGACGTGGGAGATCTCGATAAGCAAACATGAAGCGGCCCGCGACCAAGTTAATGCTATACCCCTAAAATGTTTGGGTTGGTGCTGCAATTGATGTGCTTACCTATGGTTATTGTTATTTCAAAACGTCTATGCGTACGTTGGGAATGATGATAGCCTTAGTGTATATAGGTGTAACATGACAGAAGATCGCTAATCAAATTTCTGGATCTTCCAAACTATCTAAAACCCCTATTAAAGTGATCTTGAAACATTCCATCTTATCTCTCCTTTCCTTCCTGACTTTCATTTACCTCATCATTTTGCTTCTTTATTGATGGATTTCAAACTAATTTGAAGTTTTTCTCGGGATGATTGATAAACTGTGTCGGGCATTAGATAAACGCATTCACATGAAGTCCATATTTAGTGCTTTGTAGACGTAATACCGCCACTAAACCCTTTGAGTTACAGGACGTCGACTTCGTGTGCGATAATTTTGTACTTCAGATTATGATAAACGATAATATTTAAGCATCCAGACATTATGATGGATTCATTAATCTATCGTTTATATTGACTGTCTGGTAGGCTGCACTTCAAAGCAAAGTCGGTGACGTCATACGACATGAAGAAACTGCCCAACAATTCTACTATGGGAGCCAGAACAAAAGCGGAGATTTAAATGCACCAGGCCCAACATGACGCTCGTGTTGTGTTGGACAGGACACGGGGGTTAGACGGAAATATGTAGCCATAGCGATGAGAGAGAGAGGCTACTGGCGGAACAACTTTGTTGTGGCACCAACCGCAGTTGGACGACGCGACGACAACGAATTCAAACGATAAGAATATGAAAAGAGCGATTTATGATTTTTTTAAATTATAGTAAGAGGCCGAGAGGGCTCGAAATTATTAATCTATCTATAACTGCCGTTCCGGTGTCCGTTTTCACCGCCCCACGCGGACTCACCAATCCCAGGCGTTTAAATAAACCTGAATCTCACTGATTGGTCGATATTGTTAGAACTTGTCGTGTGGCAGGAACTTCAACAGTTATTGAAGTTCCTCTTTCTTCAGTTGCGTCATTTATCCATTAAAAGACAGAATATTTAGGAAAGTATATTCAAAGAGTTTTTAGAAAATTTCAAACTCTGGCAGACAAGCTATTTGAAAACAATATTTAAACCATAATTAAACCATAACATTCTTGATTTCTAGAACAATCTACAAATGACAAATGAGATTGGGAAGGAAATCTAGCCTCATAAAGCAAACATAAATATTGGTAAAATATAAAAGAAGGCACTTGATAGACTTTGTTGTATGCATGTTGAATTGCAGAACCGTACCCGTTCTAGCATTTTCAACAACTACGATTTTGTTTAATTTCCTTATCCTTTTGTTCATTAATTTATTAAGAGCATCATAAACCTGAGTTTAGTCAATGCCATAAAATGGAAAATAACTGAAAATGATTATTTATGCAGCCCGTAAGCAAAATACCTCAGGCATTCTGAAATAGTATACGTGACGTGAATCGCAGCGTTTCATAACTTCCAAACACAATAATTTCTCATTTATCCATAAAAAGGCAGAATATTTAGGAAAGTATATTACAAGAGCTTTTAGAAATTTCACAATCGAACAAAGAAACTGTTTGAAAAACAATATTTAAACCATAATTAAACCGTGTCATTCTTGATTTCTGGGAAAATCTACTCGACATATGAAAAATGAGATACGGAAGGAAATCTAGCCCCATAAAGCAAACATACTGAAAATATTGGTAAAATATAAAAGAAGGGACTCGATAGACTTGATTGTCTTCATATTGAAATATATAACCCGTTGTAGTATTTTCGACAACTACGATTTGTTTGATTTCCCTAGCTTTTGTTCATTAATTTATTAAGAGCATCATAAACCTGAGTTTAGTCAATGGTAGAAAATGGAAATAACTGAAAATGATTATATATTCAGCACGTAAGCAAAATAACACAGGTATTATGAAATAGTATATGTGACGTGAATCGCAGCCTTTCGGAACTTCGAAACACAATAATTTCCTCTTTATCTTAATATGTCCTTACATCAATACAGACCCTGGTCCTGGACTTCCAGGTAATGCGCGGAAATGTAAATAAATTCAAATGGTAATAGTAATGCATTTATATTGTGCACTTTCCAAATCTATGTTCAAATACGCATGCGGATTCAACCATCTCCCACAAATTTGTCATCAAAATTACTTAATTATCATGTCATTGTCTGTTCCCATGCTACGATTTGTGGTTTGTATAATTTTTATTTGCTGTCCAATATTATACAATGCACTATGAGTTAAATATGTCTTTCTGCATCTTATTCATTAGCCCTTTTTATATTTATATTCTAACTGTTTGCAATAAGACTTATTCAACGTCAGTCGCTGCACTGGAAACTGAACGGACACTCAACCCGGACATTATTGTAACATTTATAAACTGTTGTTTCAACGTTCTAAAATGTTTAATATAAATCAACACTTTATGTTGTAGACCAATTTGGCACCCCTTCTGAATCGTATTGAATTTGATCCTATTTTTCCAGTTATACTGCTGAACATACTAGAATTGAAATCAAAAGACATCCTGTCTAGGGAATTTATTGATTTATTGATTTATTGATTTATTTAATATACACTGAATCTTGAACAATCGCTTGGCCTTCCGCTTTTTTGGTGTAGTGTTATTAGTCAGTTTCGTATTACCATATTGATTTTCGTTTTAGGGGGTACTACAATGAGAAATAGCAAACAGTGATTTCCAGGACAGATGAGAATCATATGAAAGCTACCCCCAAATCAGGATGCCTTATGATCTATGCGAAAATGAAAATATTAATAGACCTCTTTAAAAATGAAAGTTGTGTATGAAGATGTGCAAGTGTTTGCGCTGTTGGTATGACATAACCCTGTGACAATGTAAGAATTTATCTTGCCTCTTTGTTTCTTTTCTTCGTTTGTTGTCTCTGGAGCTTGCGTGACAAGGAAAACATGATGGAATTCATATCTTTGAAGGGAAGTCCAGATCTTAAATTCACATTATAGTTGCAATACAGTGTCGTGGTTGTGTGAAGTGGATGACAGTTATAAAAGGCATCTTCAACACGCTTATACTCAAGAACCTTTGAACTTGTTCGAAACTGATTATTCTTGCATTAAATTGGACCGAAAGGACTGAAACGTGCGCGGAAATGATTTTATCATATCATCGACGGTATAAATGACCGGGCAGCAATATTGCATTTTTCTATACCTGGTGGGGGGTTGCTCAGAAATTGAATTTATTTCTACACTTCTTTCACACTGACTCCCTTAAAGGAACACGAGGAAATTATTCTGAGTTTAGAACAAAAGAATAAAGTAGTGTTACGTCAGAACGTCTTTGTTTCGTTAGTTGCTCAGGAAAACACTAAATGGTATTTAAACTGGGCAGAACGTATAAATATGAAGTCCCCGAGGAAGAGTATAAAACCAAGGAGGGAACCGCTCGGTGTCCAGATACAGTAAGGAGGTCCATGAGTAAGAGCCAAAGTCCACTCAGTCAAACAGACAAAGTTGGACTAATTTCACGACTGCTTTGTATTTGCAAAGTCAACATTTCTACAAGCTACAATGCACTGCAGTGGAGTAACAGAAAAGGTAAGTCATTGGTTTTGTGATATAGTGCATGAGAGAAAGGGTACAAAACAGCTTGGCCATAATCGTAATGCTTTATGTTCGAATTATCACTCAAGATCTGGTCCAACCGCCTGTTTGAGTTATTTTCACAGTTCCTGTGTATATTAGGTATATTATTTTCAAAAACGTCTTGCATACATGTACTGCTCTGTGTGTAGTTCGCTAGCTTGCATAACTGTTCTCTTTTTTTACAAATCACTTACAAATCATTTACAAATCCGTATCTTCTAGTAATAGGTTATCACAGCTTTAGTTCGGGCAATTACAAAATTATCTTTTAATAGTCACCGATGCCTTCAATTTGACAGAACTTTTTAAAACAATGCACAAGAAAGTATGTGTCAGGCTTGGCTGCATTCGAATGCGATAAACTTTATCACTAGCCATTTTATTGGTTTTGCAAAGTCAGAAACAATCACTTTTATCTATCTTTCACTTAGGTTACTTTCCTGTCAGTCAAGTGAAATCATACTGAATCTTGTGAGTAATACATTAGAGAGCGAATACGTGTGCTATTGATCTGAAAGGTTATTATTCGTGTGTGTACTTTGACATAGAATAGTTGTCGATTGATATTGCGAAAAAGACCATCCCAAAGTGTCTCGGTTTTGATTATCTCTTATAACGTTAAAATAAAGACAAAATCAGTGGTGATGATGCAAAGTTTATTTGAAGACAATCCATTTCTGCAGAAGGTGCTTACTCTGAGGTTTAGTCATGATTTTTGGGAAATGTTAGACTAACTTGAATATAGACAGTACCATCAATGACATATACAGCAACTTGCATTCCGCTATATAGGCAGCAACGGAACATCCGAAACATTACCGAAAATGTTTTGCAAACATGTTCTTTGAGCGTGCAGTTCGTTAGCTTGCATAACTGTTTTTGTTTGTACAAATCTCTTTGTACTGATGCCTGCTGGTCTTACATATCCGGATTATGTTATCATCGAGTGAAATCATAAATCTTGTGAACAATACAATAAAGAGAGAAAGCTAGAGGAGTTGTTAATTCATTCATTTTCTAAAGGAAATTATTCGAAATAATCTCGGGATCCCAAACAGAAACCTATTTTAACTTCCTGTTTGGTACTCGCACGATATAATCGACTGAGACATATTTGGTAACGGCCTTTAATGATCAAAATGGCGGAGAATATCGAATCTTCGATAAACTATGGTAGACAAGTTTCTACAAAACTAGAATTTTCTACTTCGGCGAATAGGTCAAATACTGAGATTGATCAACGAAAGTTTGATATGGTATGTTTTTCGCCGTGAAGGCGGACAATTTCAGCGGACGTTTCGCAATGCTAGATTCTTCAGAGCAAAAGAGAGCTCTGACGAACATCTACCACTCAAACTCGTCAACTGAAATTTTCCACCCTCACGGCGAAACACATACCATATCGACTTTTAGTTTATTAATCTCCGTATTTCAATAAACCGAGTCCGTCTGGTCGTAGGTAATTCTTGATAACCGAATTTGGCAGGATATTAAGTAGCAAAACGGAAAGCTTCGATAAGGGAAGTTTGATTTTTGCGAAACACAGGAAGTAGGAAATGCAAAACGTTCAGGTGAACGGTTTAAATGGTGTATCGAGTTTGTACCTTCGCCATATCGTTCTAAGCTTGTATGCGACATTTACAAAAAGGAAGTCCATAACTTTAGTAGTTTTTCGTGGAGAAGGAAAGTCATGGAGTACAAATGGAGCATATTTCTAATACCTCGTACGATGGGAATGTTACCTTTGGATCAGTGCCGTTCTGTGACGAGTTGGCAACACCGCGATATATTCTCCTACCGTGCGTTCTCATTAAGAGACTCCAGATAGCGAGGTAACTCAAGTATACAAGTTACTTTGTGAGATTACTAAACTGGTCATTTTTATACCATTTGCAACTGAATATTTCCGTCAAATGTATAAACTGTGCCCACGCGCTCGTCGTTGTTACAACATTGACATTGAGACTGGCAGTGTATGCGATTATTTGACTCTCTAAATTATCCAGGGTCTTTCTCAGTTGTTCTAGTGTTTAGAAGGTTTGCTTCTAGTAGTTTCGGCAAACAATACGTCCATAAACTAAGTAAACTATATCTTTATTTCAGTGATCATGTATACTATTTACTGTTTAGATTCTCCCACCTTTTCGCGCGATTCTTCCTCTCCCGATCCTAAAATGGCTTCAGTATAAATCCATACTAAAAAAGTGACTAATATTTCATTTTGAATATTAAATGAAGACACTATCGAGATCTCTTTCAACAGCGTACACGAATTTATGTTCGTATCATGGTGGATTACAAATAGTTCATTTTCGAACAGGGCAACAAAGTGTTCGAAGTTTGTTTTGCTGCAAGATAATTGGCTATATATTGTACTCAATTATGTTGTGTTGTAGTTTATATCGAGAAATTATTCCAGTCTTTGCTTTGGGGAAAAAATGAGTGCCCCGCATTTGCTTTCGATATACAATTTACAGTGTTTGGCAATATGCATATTAAGGTACACATCTACATTCATTAACTCTTGTTTCCAACTCACATCTGCTCGTACTGTCTTCTTCAGTTTTGTATACTATATATAGAGTACATTATCGTTTCAATCCCTAGCTGGTTTGTAGTTCGTCGGTGTAAAACCTCAACGTTCTTAATTTGTGCATACACTGAAGACTTTCAAAGTTGACAGCGATTCTTAATTTATTGTTAGCACAAACATTTACTTCTTCTCTACACACTTGAGCGGCAAATAATTTGCTGTGATGTGACAAATATGTCTGCGCAAGCATAGTTTCTTGCTACGACAGCGGATCGCCTCGGATTTGAAATCTTTGAGCTTTGAAGCATGTACGTATATTGGGCTCGAAATTTGTATAATTCGCCTCTAGTATAAATTGAGCTAATATATAAAAAACGAGCGTGAGTGTTTGATCACCCGTTCCAAACACTGAATCCCTGGGCCTGGGGGCGCAGCCCCGAGTGTTTTATTGATTTCGAGGTGTTTAATTTGGAACAGGTAATAAAATACGAAGCGCTAAGGCACATACATTACGGCACTGATCGTGCAAACTCTCGATGATCCCTCTCTGTAGAAGAATGCCAAATTATCTGTGCATGGGTTTCGTCATGAATTGAAATGTTATACTTTTAAGTTACTGTTTAAGAACATGAACAGTGACCATCAGCAAGCAAACATATAGGACAATGAAGGGCAAAATAAGCACACGCTTTATATTGTGAAGGAGTCACCATAAATGGTACCATTACCGAGGAATAAGATCTCCAATCTTGTTTACATCTTTCACAAATTTGATTTCTTGTACGTCGTTTCTCTCTGAGTCAAGTAATACTAAAATAGAATAGATAAAATGGCTAAGAATTTGATAAAACATTAATAAAACCCAAACGTTTTCGACATTAAGTCATCATTAGGGAGAATGAAAATTATTCACGGCAAGCACGGTATATGAATGCTCGAGTTGTTCCCGTTGGGAAAAGTCTAGCGATATAACAATTTACTTGTTTGTTGAGTGAGGGGTAGGAAGCCCTTCTAATTCTTCCGTTTGAAGTATCCTCGTGCTGACAAAATAACTCTCCAATTGAATTAATGGAGCAAGTCGGCACAAAAAGCTATCCGATACAAAGTATACAACGTTTAAGACCGAATCGGCGCAGCATCGTGCCGGCACAATTCTTGTGCCGAAACAAGCGTTTCGTGCGTGAACAGGAGGCCTATCCGCTATGCTTTCTGTGCCGGCACAAAACCTATCCGGTATATTGTGAACAGGGCCTTAGACAATTACCAGCCACATGCATCATGCACTTGAATTACAACACAAGGTATAGAAACTCTTGTCACAGCAGATATACCACGTTTTCCAAGAAGCATACTGAATTAGCCTGATAATAAATATTTATTTCTCTTTTCCATTTTGACAGGTTATAACAGCCATTTTTGTTATGTCACTGTTGGTGATATCAGTATCAAAGCCGCTTAATTCGACCAACTCACTCTCGCATCTGCTACAGCGATATCGAAAGTCAGCAGTGAAGGTCTACGCAGCCTCAACAACAGCAAACGCATTGGTGCCATCCGTCTTGACAAATGCAGCAATATTCTGCTCTAGGTATGGAGCCTGGTTACAAATTGAAGAGAATGGCACTATCAGCGTATCAGCACCGAAACGTGAGTGTTACCCCCGGGTTTGCAAGAACGGGCATGATGAAGTCAAGACCGATCTTAATTAGCTCATCAAAAGTTTGTAGACTTTATTAAAGTAGTTATTTTAATAAAAGGTAAATTATGATATTCAACTCTGCTCTACTCTGCTCTACTCTACTCTACTCTACTCTACTCTACTCTGCTCTACTCTACTCTACTCTACTGTTTTCCTTTCAATTCTATATTCAACTTCATTCCGTTTTAATCGAATCTGGTCTAATCTATACTAATCTATAAGCGTATTCTATAATCTGGCCTGATCTGATCTGATCTAATCTTATCTATTAAATGTATTTTCTTGTTTACAAAATCAATCAATCAATCAATCAATCAGTCAATCAATCAATCAATCAATCAATCGATAAATCAATCAGTCAATCAATCAGTCAATCAATCAATTAGTCAGTCAGTCAATCAATCAATCAATCAGTCAGTCAGTCAGTCAATCAATCAATCAATCAAGATACGTAAACACGCCATGCATGAAGAATTCCATTGTCAGCGCCACCACAGATTGTGGGTGAGACATATGAGGTAAGGAGCAGAGTGCCTTCATTTCCTGCCAATCTTAAATCAGGACTAATGTCAAAGGCAAATAACATGAAACTGAGTCACGTGATTCATTTATGTGCTAATTTACTAATAAAACAATCCCCGTCTTCAGATTTTCTTCAAATACAATCTATTGGCAGAAGTTTAGTTCGTATTTACAATCCCAAGAACGGATATTACCTAAAGTTGGACTCCGCGGGTTTTCTGCGAGGCACGGTATGTATTTTAAAGTTCACGACTTAACTAATTTCCTTCCTTACTTTGAACTTTCGCCTTATTAACACATAACAAAGTAGCTCTCTCCTCCGCAGAGGCTTCTTGGTGTAATATAGGTACTGGGCTGGGCCTCATATAGCAAGCGGAGAGAGAAATGCGCGGGAGGGAAACTGGGACCCCGCGCGCGCAACTCAAAGCCTCTGCGAAGGAAAGAGACAAAGTAGAGTGATGTCTCAGGCTCCCCCCCCCCTGCCCCACACACACACATTTTGCACAGTTAAAAAAAAGGTTGGAATTTGTTGCACTTGAAACAACGAATTTCAGAATAAAATAAAATGCTAGTGCTTCTAGCCGGTATAAGATAGTAACTTTTAACGCTATTGATAGTTTTGGATGCATTTCCTGCCGTTTCAGAAGAACTAAAATTGATAATTTTTCCGGGGGAGGTAACCCCCCTCCCCCCCAGGACCACCTAAGAGCTCATTATAGCGGTCCCCTCACTTTTCTAGGAGCTCCGCAGTCCCTGCCTACTGAGCCTTTTCTTCAGTTGTAAAACATGTTTTTCCATTCGGCGAATATTCTCTGAATTACTTGCTGATTTCCATTTGTAGAAAACTAAGACAAGCGAGACAGTCTTTCGGCATAATCTACTGCGAAATGGATTCGATACCTTTGCATCAAATAAATACTACATGCAGACTCCTAATGACATGTACGTGGCAATCAAGGCGAATGGAAAACCAAAGAGAGGAACAAAGACTAAAGTCAACCATATGTCCTCATGGTTTATTATAGCTCGTACACTTGGTACAAGATTGATGTAGGAACGGCAACTAAAGGGTTTTTCCATAGCCGTAGCACGTTGAAAAAAAAACCGTAAACAGTTTGCCGTGCGGGGCTGTTTGCGATGCAATATAAACTATTTGCCACAGCATTTCCATATGCTATATCTTCAGTAATCACGTCCCAAACAGTCGTAAACGGTACATAAAGATAGAACACGTTATATCTTTGTGTATTGTTTGCAAGCCATTGGCGACATATCGGGAACAAACCGTATATATATATAGTCCATAACCACCCTTCACTATAATGCTCCAACTTCTTAGTTGTAGAGCACTCTCTGAGGACTAATTTGGCACTTATCATATTGTATATTAAAGAAATATATATGAAGAAAAAACGCTTCATATATATATAAAAGAAGCGGTGGATGCTCTGGATCCAGTTAACTTTTCTGAGGCTTATATTGGACTAACACGTTTGTTCAAAAGTTGATTCTCAACTATAATCAACGTTTGTTTAAAGACCACCGCTTCATTTATTTGTATATACCGTATTTTCTCAAATTTCTTTTCCAGAGTTTTTTTTGGCGTTTATTTGAGAGGGGGCGTTTGTTAAAGAGGGGGCGTTTATTAATTGGGTGTTTTTTAAAGGCATACAACAGAATTCATGATATGAAAGCACTGGTTTATTTTGCCAGTAATGGGCAAAAATACAAGGTAGTATGTGCAAAAACTCAACGATAATCTATAATGCCTCATGCCACAGGCTTAAGAAACAGGGACATAGGCAACAACAACATTTTCAGTTCAGTTCAAACAAAAAGAAAGTTCATCAAAATGCAACTGTAGCTTCTGATTCTGTGTAGTAACCAGGTGTAGCTTTGGTTAAAGTTTGTTACAATTTATAATGAGTTGATTTGTTCTTAATGGATCCCATAGCATTACTTTCCAATTTGTTTTCAAATTTAACGCCCCCTCTTAAATAAACGCCCCCTCTCAAATAAATGCCCCGGACATTTATTTCATTATCAGGGTCATGTTTATTTGAGAGGGGGCATTTATTAAAGAGGGGGTACACTGTACATGTATTCGAGAAAATACAGTATGCTATTGTTATAATACTAATTCTCAAAATAAAATGCACATACACAAACTTTTCTCTTTCATCATGAAAAAATCATGCAATCATATTAATATTTTTGTTAATCGCTGTTGAGAGTTTGAAAAAGTTTAAACAAATGTAATGTAATTAGGTGAACTAAAGCAATGAGAAAGTTTAAAGACAGAAATGCTCAGTTCACCCTTGATGTGTCTTTCCAAGGGCAGAAATATGTAGGTAGCTCTATTTTCAATGTTATGTATGTCCTGAAAAGCTGGTTTTCAGGCTGACAACCAGTGCCAGGTATGTCCTAAAAATTGGCTTTTTAGGTTGGAACAACGGGATTTGTATCATGGATATGTCCTAAAAAGTTAGTTGGGAATAGTATAAGAATAATAGTAAATAATTATTATTATTGTATTGTCGATCTGTGTTGCAACTTCTCC
>JAOBYG010114320.1:0-11061 GCA_025403545.1 Epizoanthus stellaris
TTTGTGTTTTTCTACCACAGTAACCTGTTATTTTTAGATTTCCTTTGATTTGTGGAGATTTTCATACATCGCAAAAAATGATTAAAATAAGTGGCTGTGCCTGGGAAGTATTGTTATGCTCTAAGGTATTGTTGGATTGTGTGTAATCTAGACAACAACAGCTAGGATTCTGGCCAGCTATTTCTGGGTTTCACTGTTGGTTTAGTCGGATCACTTCATTCAAAATCTATATTTTGATCTTGTCCTGCATTCTTTTTGTACAGAACATAAAGCTATCTAAGACATCTAAGGAAACATTGATGTGTTTAAATATAAAAAGAACAATACGAAATCGCAGTACCGAGCACCAAAGGAACTATGATTGTTTTGACAATGCACAAGTTTCTTCGCCCAATTTAGTAAACGAAGTAAAAGGAACCAACGGACAGATTTTATCAATGATTTGACACAAATATTTCAATATATATTAAGGAAATGGCTGTTGCAAATAGATTGGCTGGCGCTTTTCCTATCACCTATTACATGTTTCCAAAAGTCGACCTTTTTGGAAATAACTACGGTATATGCAGATTTATGACAGCATTATGATTTTTTTCAGAATGAGAAAAGTGCCACTTATACTACTTAGAATTGTGAACAATTTCGTGCCATTTCGGCACGCTGGCTGATCTTATACTGAAAGACTTCTTAACAGAACAAATACTGACGGATGCATTTACAGTTAGAAACAATATTTGGCAGATCTTTGATGGTGCATGTTTATTTTGACGAAACTAAAAATATAAATGCGTTGTAAATATCTTCTAGATCTGATGGCATCATGGGTCTGAAAGCTGGGCTATATTTAGAATGAGACGAATCCCCAAATGGGAAGAGACAGTGGTACAGCGTCTCTTTGGCGGGTCATTAAATATGCAAGACAACTAGGAGAAGGAGAAACGTCTTTTCAGAATCATTTTTTCGGTTTAGTTTCTTGGAGACATATAGTGCATACTAGTGCATGTGAAACTATCAGTTCGTATTGAGTATGAGCTATATATTATTATATATATTTCAATATTTTATCGTTCGGTGTTTTGGGGCCCTCAGCATAAAACACAACACTGAGACAAGTATCAGAATAGTTCAGTAATATGTTTTGGAGACCCCCTCGAAGTACTCGTACCTAGAAGTTTCGAGAGCCCTACCCTACCCCCTAATTCTTCCTCTTCCATATTCATGGCTAATCGCTTAACCCAATAGAATATATTTCTATTATTTACAACACATTTTAAAAAGCAACTATGAAAGAATCCAGCCGAACGAGCCGAGTGACATATTCACCCATCAATCAGTAAAAATATTTAGGATTTCAAGTATAGACCTAAGCTATACTTCGGAGTCCCTCTATCTGTTGGTCGTATAATCAGATTCAAGCTCAGAAGCTTATGATATTTGTACATAATACCATGCATATTTTGTATGCTAATCCAGTCAGTTACACAGTCAAATATTTTCAATTGAACTCTGATTTCGATTTAAATATTTAATCGAAAGCAATTACTGTCATATATTATAAGTGCACATATTTAGATAATATCGAGACGAGTCTTATATTTTAGTCAATTTATGATATGGGTTTTGCAAGGTTTCATTCAGGGATAAAATTTACATAGTCAATGGAATATTTATAAAAAGATGGGGCTAATACAATTTGGACATAGAATAAAATATAAGGTCACTGTACAATTAAACAGAACAGGACAAAACAATAAACCGTGCCAACCGTATTAATATAATGGAAATGAAACGCAAAGCCTGGGAACAGAACTGAGTAAAGTATCAATAGAAAACCAGATAGTTTTACCCCCAGTGACACACGTTCGTTCAGTTATTGCAATATCATAGGAACAAATAATTTCCGAACGACGGAAACGAAAATCTGGTCATCTTCTGGATTCAGTAATAAAAAATAATATTTATAATTATGTATTTGAACTAAGCCTAAACCAAGACACTGCGTGGGGTGGTATTTAGCGTGAACTGAGTATCAGTTTTAGATATTGTTTACTATACATGAAGCAGAACTCAGCATGTGCATGGTAGAGACATTGTTAGATTGTATCGAATTGCTCTCAGGGACTCATGTGAGGTTGTTTTATAAAGTGCAATGTTGCCATTTATTTACAAAGTCAGCCGAAGTCAACCATCCATCTGACTGCTTCATTTCGCAGATAAAATCGTGGCCGCAGTAGAGATGATTCAGTTTCAAGTCTTTCAATGCTGAATTTATGTATCTTTTCTGATGAGGAATAACCGCCCTCCATATGAAATAGATATCGCATGATATCAGTCCACATACTTTATTGCTTTATTTCGTTATCAGACTAGAAGTCACGATATCTTGCGCAGGGTATGAGTTCAGTGATTTATGATTTTGAATTTCGACTACACGAGGCGAATGAGAAATTACATTACTTTGCCGTTTGACAGACAAAACAAATTAAAGATTCAAATGTAGACCAATCTACGTCTGCATGTGACAACGCCAAAGCAGAGACCGGCATACTTTCATCAGTTATATGCAACAGATATTTGGTGCATTATTAGCATGGAAATGTGATTTAGTGTTCCCCGTGTAGTGTCTGTACTTAATGTTATATTGGTATAGTCTTACATTATATTTGTTCCTTATTCTTGCTACATCTGTACTACAAATGGTCGAGTATACTGTATACGGCTGCTGATTATTCTCAAAATCTTATGGTTAGAGTGTCATATTTTTCCTTGAATAATTTAAAACAAGCACAAACCTTGTTATGTAAAATGTTTTCATTTCGTATTTGCTTCCCTAAAGGTAAAGGTTCGCTTTATTCACAATCTTTGTTACTTTACCGAATTTCGTAGGATTTTCCCTAAAGGAATGCGTAATTGGGAGATCACAACGGGTCTACTGCATTTCGTGTTTTATTGGAGTTTGTCCAATAAATACATAGTCATAGAGTGCAACACAATCTCTGTTGTAACGAAAGATGGGGTTAAATTATTCTTGGGAAGGTGTTAATTTGCCTTGCATATACTAAACGCTAAAAAGAAAAACTTTTTTGTCACAGAAATGTGATTTTGGTATTCGACAAGAAGTGTGAAATTATCAATCGAGCTAAATCTTCACATTAGGTAGAAATAAGCTGCTTTTCGAATTAACAGATTTACATTGAGCACTTAATTCGCTCCTTGTATGTAGTAGAAAGAATCAGGGATAAACAAATACGAGACACGTTTGTCGTTTCGCAAACATGTTAAACCCTTGTTCTCCATGATCGAAAGACGTCTAGTAGACTCCAATGATTTGACACATTTTGGCGTCAATCCTTTTGGCTTAGCTCAAGACACTTGAGATAGCTCATAATGACGCTGATCTTAAATGTTACAAGTCTGTGTTGAAAGCTGGGCAGGCTGATAAGAGAACGAGCAAGAATGAAGAAGATATGAAAAACTAACACTAAATGCTGAAAGTTTACTTCTGCATAGTTTGCTAAAAACAAAAGCAGTACCCAGCCATAACATGATATCAACTCAGTTCAACTGATGTGATATTTTTAAAGTAATTTTGTGGTTTAAAATATACAGTTCAAGTCGCAAATATTGTTTTGAAGTTTAAGATATGAAAGTATGCTAGCAGGCACATAGGTAAACATTCCAGAAATTCTAAATAACTCGCACCCACTTTTAAGTTAACCTTTCTTATCGTGCTTCTGCTCCGACAATACCGTGAAACGTTTTGAAGGAAACCGCCTTTCCATATCGGCTGTTTATCTTATCGCATAAACAATGTTATCGGTAATTTTTTTGTACTTTTCACCAACAAGAAATTGAGCAGAGTGTTTACTGTATAAAGCACATTTGAAGTGCAGAGAAACACGCCTCCACAAGACACCAGTGAAAACGAGAACATGCTCTCCAAATTGATCCCAATAAAATAAACGCGAGAACTGAGGTTCCGATGGCCAATTACGGCTTCATAAAGAAAGTATAATTACCTAAACATACCCGACTAGCTACTGAGTATATTACGATATAAAGTAAGCACATCGTTGGGGAGGCATGCTCAGATGTATGCTGATACTTAACAGATTCCATTGGATGTCTTTCACTCCCTGATGCACTACTAGAAATTGGGCTAAGAAATCTGTTTGAATCTCCAGCAAATACCACTTGTCCAGAATAGAATTAGATTTAAAAACTATCAAGGATATACTTTGCGTTAACATTTAACAAAAGAGGATTTGCTTCTCTTTAGGAATTTCGTGACGAGGTATTTGCTGACTTATCTTTTTTATCGGTATAACATTAATCTGATTAAGGTTTACAAGAGCACAAAACAGAGCTGGCGCCTATAAAATTATATGCTCTGTGAATACGACCTACGAAGCAGTATTATTGTTTTTCCTGACTTGTCCGTAGAACCAATTTGCTTTCTGATTGGTGAGTTTATTTGGAAGTTGTCATTTTCATGTTACCGAATATTACGAGTACCGGATACATGAAGATGTTGTTCAAAGCCCGATTAAAGGGTAAAACCTGACTCAGTAGGAATCATCTTGTGATTATACCTAGCATAGCTGGAAGTCGTGGAGAGTCTAACATATAAAACATACAGAGCAGTTTAATAATAAAACATAACTGTTCGTTTATAACGCTTTGAACAGATCACCAGATGCAACGAAAACGTTCTTTGACCAAATTTTAAAACCTTTTTTAAAAACTCAGTTACACGCTGAAGAAGCTTTCAACACGGGAAACCTTATCTGGGCACTTAACCGAGAGGTGATTTGTCGAGGAGGACTGAACCGGGGTGAATGAGGGCGGAAACAAGCAATAAAATAGAGATTCGTATCAAGGATATCATCGTGCAATATCAGGCCATATCACACCACTGATAGGGCAAAAATGAACCAAGGAAACATAAACGCGCGCTCCGTTTCGCTACACTCGAGGCTGAAATAGATGCTCTGATAGCAATCGAAATTTTGGTTTTAACCTGATGTTGTGTTTGGCTAAATTAACCGCAACAATGACGGAAAAGCGCATGAGACGTTTATTATGACGTTAGAAATGTCGTAGATTGCTGCCATAAAGAGTAACAAAAATAATGGCAATGTCTCGATGCATTCTGCAGCCGTTCGCAGTCGCTGATAATGATGAGAAATAGTCAAACGTTTTACCCTGCAATATTAAGGAAATAAAGTGTGCCAGACTGCAGCAGCTGGAAGAACTTTATTAAGTCAGTTTTTACTAATACCTCTTATCAGAAAATGGCCAAGTCAATGGAGAAATACTAAAAAAAATTCAATATCTTATGTTCCCTGTCATCAGGCAATCTCAATTTTATCATTTTCTCTTCTTCTTTTCCAAGCCAAATCACTACAGTACGACCCTTTCGATACGCGTAAAGCTTACTACTATAAAGGCTAAAGTAGCTCTGGTACCAGGTCTATCCAATCATCGATGCAATGCAACGTCGGAAATTCCAAAACCTTAAATCCGGGCGGAGAACCGATTTCGATCACAATTTTCAGAATATCCGGTTGGTTTCTTGATTTTACAAACAACTTACTCCTTTCCTTGGACAATTAACTTAATTTTCCGATGTTTTGTTAAGCATTTTAAGAAATTAATTACGAGTGAATGTGATCTTTAGTCATTTCAGGTGCGAAGTACGTCAGAATTCTTCCGGGTCCGAAAAGACCGCTGTGTACCGGTAACACCTTGCGAATGAACAAGTGAGTTATGTTTGCAAAGCTGAAATTGAAGGGAAATTCTTAGAAACTTTGACAATTTTTCTCACCTTACCGCCGTTTAAACAGTCACTTGGTTCAATTTCGGCCACTTCGTTTACACCTTTGGCGCTTGTTTAGAAAGCGGCTTTCTTTCTTAACATATTTCTACAACCCGCAGTACAGGAGAACTTCAAATAAAACCGATATCCACTTAGAATTTGAAGGAAGTTCCAATGTGGTCGTTAACACTTAATTTCTTTTGTTATACTAAATCCTTTTATAAGAACTTATACTTATACTTATAGGAAATAAACGCCGACTTAGCTAAATATCGTCTGAAGCTTTTTCCTGCCAGTCTAGAGTCCTTAAACGTGAGCAATCGCGATCTCTCGTCCATTAAATTGCAATAGTAAACAGAAAGACAGTATAAGAAATTTTAATTCACTAACAATAATTGCTGTTTGTTTACAGGAATTAATCATCTGTGACACAGGAGTTTTATTGCTCGTTTGGTTCGCGCATTCCAGTCTTGTCAGAAACTTTCGCATGGGTTTCACGTACCTTGACCGCAGGATTTTTATCACAAGATAGCGAGAGAAAATAAGTTAAAGAACACCGATAATTAATTTAATAAGTAGCGACTTCTATACGCGAAAAAGTTTATGGTCGTTGAAAAATTTGCAATTCAAAACTCGATAATCATAGATCCTTTAGATGCCCGGCAAGATTCACTGATAAAAGAGTAAAAATAGAAGAAAGCGTGAAGTCTCGTTGATCGCGAGCCGTAAAAGTTACTAATGCAGCGCCTAAATAAAAACAAAGTTAAAGTGATGAGATTATCACAATGTGACTCGTTTCTGTTGTAGGTCCTTGAGTTCGGTTTGCTTTTATTAGACTGAAAAGAGTTTTATTGATCTATTGTTCCTTCCATTCCAATTACCGACTGCGGTTAATAGACTATGCATTGTAAAGGCCTTTGGGTGCGACTGCTCGTGTTTATGTGCTCAGCATGCGAGACTATAATTACACCCAACATGAAAGTTTGGCCAATTGTCCCCATTTCAATGACACGGTTGTGTCCAGACATTCTGTCTTGATCCATCAGTACAGTGCCATTACGTCTCCAAATTTACGTCATGAACCCGGGCATGGAGAACAATTTAACGTTTTAAATTTAATTAAGGCGTGATTACCTCAAATTGACACTTTGAAAGGTCAGCTCGGCACGGTCGGCTTCGCGTCAAGATAATACTTGGGATAAGGATCTTAATTACATTTGCACTTAATTGTTCGAACAGTGGTTAATAGACACACCTTCAAGTCACTTTGCTTTGGGCTGATAGAAATACTGTGCGCGCATATTTGGTAGAAGGCAGCAGTTCAAATTTAGCTGGACCGTGATATTTTGGTCCAACCAACCGGACCTTCTTGACGTTTCGGCCGTCTTGCTTTCATGACAGCGTAGGAGTGGATATGTAATACATTTCCGCTGACACTTTTCACAGAGCTATTTAGTCACCATTTCCCCCATGCTGGGCCCCGGTAGTCATCATTGACAGGAGATAAAAGCTACACGAAACATCTCGATCTTCAGTCGCAATCAAATCTTCGGCTATCGACAAGTATGAAGCCTCAAGGCGGCATTCGGTTGGCCCTTGTGCTAACCATCGTGTAGTAAGTACTTTTACATTTGGTTAAGGGTGTACTCGCGTTACATCATCAAAATATTGCCACTGATTTTGATGATTTTTAAGTTCCAAAATTCAACAGATTAACTCAGTTAAATAATGATCTGCATTATCGCGCCTTCCTGAAGGACCCCAAACTGTTTCTCACTCACTTGGAGGAGCCATGATTGAATCTATACTAACATATATCCAAATCTGTTTTGTTATTCTTTTAAGCCTCCATCTAACGAGGATACAAGCAAAGAAAAAGGTAACATTTTCTCTTGTCTCTACTAAATGACCATAAATTAATCTAATCCACAGAGTCAGTTAATAGTGTCAAAATGTTCGGATTTGTATTGTTTCTCACGGAAGTGTATCCTTGTATTTTTAACAGCGTTTGCAGCCGGCAGGGAAAAAATTCTTTGAGCCAATCTACAATCACGGAAAGAAAGTAAGCGATAGCAGAAGTTTACCCTTCAGGAAAGTTACTCAACTCTACTCAAGAAACAGCGGAAAACACGTGCGAGTTCTCCCGGGAAGAAGTATCGACGCTCTGGGAATCGATGGCGATAAATATGGTCAGTTCTATAATCAGGAAAATCGTTTTAAAAGAGTTTTGTTCTATAATTATCGTTACTGCACAATATGTACTTATGTATTTAGTAGTTAACTATCTTTCTCCTAAGTACTGTCATTTATTAAGACGCTCCATTTTCAAACTTTTTCAATATTCATGAGTGCATTCCTTTCGGGATAAACTGACAGGTTGGATATGGGGCAAGATTTAGCCGTTAATCGTTATCATTCCATTTATTAAACATTCCCAAAAAAATTCTGAAAAAGGAATGGACTATTAAGAGGATTTACCACGGTTTGGGTTGAAATTAAAAGAAAGATAATGAAATGGAGAAATCATTTCACGTCCTTATTTTGAAGTAAATGAGAGACATATTATGGTAATCCGACTGTGTGTTTATCCCACGTGTTTATTTACAGAACTTACGATTTCATGTGTTGCTTTTGTGGCCGATATTTATTGTCAGCAGTTAAAGTCAAACCACAAATATCTGCCATTCTAGTGGGGAATAGTAGGTGGTTGTACTACGTGGCTAGTTAACGAGAATATTCAGTTCCAAGAAGTTATTTGATTTTGGTTCTTGAGAAAAGGCGGCATTCTTGTCATGCAGTCTCATATACATACCACAAATCAGTGTTAATAATAGGACCGACTTTTCAATGGCCTCGTGCATGAAGAAGGCTTTTTAATAGAGAGATAAGAAGGAACTCTATTACTGTCAGTCCTCGCACAACAATCGACCCTCTAGTCTTAGAGGTGATGGCAACTTGTCTATTCTAATCCCAAACTTCCTCACCGAGTTTTACATATGTTGCTTTTCTTCCTTCAGAATGAGACGAAAACCTATTACTTATTTCAACCGAATAGAACTATTAGTGTAGGTGGCTCATTTGATCTGACTGGTGTTTACACACGTCTGAACAGAATACGATTCTAAGAATTTGCGCTCTACAAAGCACAATTAGCAAAGGAAATAGCAAGATGACAACCCTACGAGCTGACATAATTAATTGAGCTCTTGTTTTCGCCATTAACAAAATCGAAGGAAGAACGACCTCCCAGGATTGCTTTGTCCATTCGAACTTGCCTTTGATTTTTTCGAGATAATCCTGCCAAAAATGTAGTGCACAGCGAGTACATCTATTCACTATTATTTTAAGAACTAAGTAGCGTCAAGATCGATTTCAAGAAACAAACAAAGGCTGTCGGAAATCTGTATGTTTTGGCATTTTGTGTATACAAACGCAAAACTCGGGAGTTGGCCAGACGTCAAATGTTAATACAAAAGTTTCGTTTGATGATGTTTGGTCATGCTGTCAACTGTAGGAAACATTTAGGTAGAATTTTAGTGCACTTCGCTTTAATATTTTTACTATTTATACGGATGTTTTGAAGTCAGGATATAGAAGATAAGTAAGCATGATAAAACGTATTCCAGCTATAAATAGATTTCTCAGTGTTCTGTTCCTGGCGCTGTGGATATTACGTATTTACGATAAGGAATGCAGAAGGTGGTGGATTTTGTAATACCGCTGCCCGGGTACCGCTGCTGATACGGACAGCGGCCCGAGTCACTACTGATACCGCAATATATTGCACGATCCATGGAGCCGTTGCGCGGTTTTGTGGTACATGTTTGTAGGATCTACTGTTGCACGCACGAAACTTTGATTTCCAAACTATCCTGACATACGGGATCAAACCTTACCAAAATGTACTATAAACTGAATCAGTGAATGGGCTCCACTTCGAAAAATTATGACTGAAATAATTATTTTCAAGTCTAACAGGACCGGCTACACGAACAGTGCAGTGACCGGTATATAGCTTCTTGCCGACTAAATTGTGGTAGTTCCGCCTACTCGATTGAATAATGATACAAATCCTCTAGATCTAGATTAGGTGTAGAAAATGGATTTGTTGAACGTCCGGTGCTCAGTTGTTAGGTCAGGTCATAAACTGAATTCAAACTGATACGACTTTTTTAAGCTTCTTATAACATTACAGTAAATCTGTATTATTTTCTACTATTCCTACAACAGATTCATCGAAATTTGGACATCGATTGTGTCGATTATGAGGGCTGGGGGTAATTTCGGACGAGTAAAATTAATTGTTGGTACAAAGTCTCGAGGAACGAAACAACCGGCTTCGAGTTGGAACCACCGCTCTTTCAGTATATGTTGTTATGAAATTCATGCTTCAATGGAATTCTATACACGCCAAATTTTTGTTTCGTTTTGATATTGTTAGTGACCAATTCGTTTGAAACTAACTGGATTATTGTCTCTTATTACCACTTAAACACACTCTTGAACTATTTATTATCCGTTGGTTCACAAGTAGTTTTAGTTTGAGATGACGCCCCCATGTCTGTTAAGCTGTGAATTCACCATTTGCATGTTATGTTTTTTCTACAGCTAAGCTCGTTATTGAGTCGGACGGGTTTGGAAGGGTTCGTATCCGAGGATCTGAGACAAAGTTGTACATCTGTGTGGACAAGAGACGCCGATTGAGAGGACGGGTACGTTTACCAATAAACTAAACTTGTAAAGTACTAAAGAACCATTCAATTTCAAACATTTCTTCTCATGATGTGAATGCCTGACATTAGGAGGATTTTAATGCCTGGAATATGACTGCTAGATACTGGTATTAAACTGATGCCTTTTAAGACGTTATTAAAAAGGTTAAACATTAGGAGGATTTTAATACTGACTTGTTAGTTGTATATGACTGCTAGATTCTTATGAATGCCTGACATTAGGAGGGTTTTAATAATACATGGTTATGACTGCTAGATACTAGTAATGCCTGACATTAGGAGGATTTTAATACATGGAATATGACTGCTAGATTCTTATGAATGCCTGACATTAGGAGGATTTTAATACATGGAATATGACTGCTAGATTCTTGTGAATGCCTGACATAAGGAGGATTTTAATAATACATGGTTATATCTGCTAGATACTAGTAATGCCTGACATTAGGAGGATTTTAATACATGGAATATGACTGCTAGATTCTTGTGAATGCCTGACATAAGGAGGAT
>JAOBYG010114431.1:0-19265 GCA_025403545.1 Epizoanthus stellaris
CATATTAGGTACACAACAAGTAGTGGATTGCCTTTGTCGTTTATAGTGGATATTTTAGTTGTTTGTTTCAGTTTTCGTTTTCAATGCTTAACATAATTGAAAGACTTAATTTGATTTGTTCCAAAATACTTATTCCTCAACTTCGAATTCAGTCTCCTTCTGAAGGTGTTCCTTTTATAATGGGAGCGAATATTATACCAATACATGCTCACACGTTCAAAAGCAATAGCAGTGGTGCAATGATGGATATGTGAAGATGGTGGAAAATTCTTTAAAATAACATTTCGAGCTAATCATCTCATCTTCCTGCTCTTTCTAAAAATCCGTGCAAGTTATTTCCAAGGTAATCTACTTGGTTCTCACGAATGAAGTCTTGCCAGATTGTTATGAAGTTTACTCCTAAATTTCTCATAGCGGGATCGACAGTTTGATTTGCAAGTTACACTAATTTTATCAGGTGTCACCTGTGTAACATCACATTTTGTCACCCGTGTAATATCATTATTCTCAAATGTGGAAACAACTATCCTTTGTTCACAGAATTCTCGTGTTAACTTATTAAACAAATAAAATGAACACATTATTACAGAAACAGTTGAAAGGACCAAACCCATAGTACTTGTTCTGCAGTGCAGTGCAGTGCAGTGTTTAAACTCGCAAGAAAAACAAACGAGCAATACCTTGATTCCTTGCAGTGATGAGCCACACGAGTGACAGTCTGAATCAGCGACAATTCGTCTCTCCTTCATTGCTTCGACACTCACAGTATTTTCACTGGTTTCGTGATCACCTTCAAGCTTCAGGATCTCCAGATGTAATATGTATAGGGATATTCAGTATATGGCTAGGTTTGGCTATCAGTTCGCTTTACCTGTACAACAGGTCTCAATGAAAGATCAGCAAAGTAGTTTTGCTGTGGGACTACTGATCACGCTGTGTGCGTTTGTATGTCTCTGTGACCGCCAAGAAAATCAAATACAGAAAAATGACAGATAAATCTTCAAAATACGTACCGAAGCACTCAAGTGCTCAGATGTACTTCAAAATGGCGACACAACTAGTCAATGAACCACATTGCTTTTGTCGCAAAGAGCATTCGCATTTACGAGTGCACACTTGCAAATATCGCAGGCTCAAGTCGTCAAATGCGACCCAATGAAAGAAAGAAAGAAACAAAGAAAGAAAGAAAAGAAAATGGACTGCAAACATTGAGTCGTGCGCCTTTGGCACGACTAAATAGTTTCCAGGACCAAAGCAGATTAGATTTTTTGCTGATCAAAAAACCGAAAGCGCCTCAGTTATATATATTTAAGATAAGATTTGGATTTTTTAAAATATTTCTTATTCAGTTGGTGGATATACTTACGAACTATCATTGAAGTCGGTCAACCTTTTTCAGTTAGTTTCCTTTTGTGACTACATTCCATTCTTAAAACTAGAGCTGACATGGTCACAGATTCATTTTGTTAAATCTCTAAAGGCATTTTGCGTTTTATGTGGGTAAAACAGCTGCTTTGGCATGACTTTTTTGGTCAAACATCAATTTTGCTGTACGCAATTGCAAAAAGTTTCCATTTCACATGTTTATTTCTAGTTAGTCAGGAGACGAACATTTTTGCACAATCAGTGCATCACTGAATTAACAGTAAATGTATCGCTAATGTTTTATTCAAATTTGCATTTCAGGGAGACAAGAAAGAAACCAAAAGGTTCCAAAAAGGGAAACAAGACGAATGCGAGGGCTGACAAGATTGACTCGATTATTGATCAGCTGCCTAGTTTGCTGGCCAGTGCAAACGAGGCCGTGAAAGCGCACACAAACGCTCTTACGAAATGGGAGCGGAAAAATGGCATAGACACTGACAGTGAATCCAACAGTGATTAATCTGGATATATAAATAAAGAGAAAATCATGAACAGCAACTGGCATGTTCTGCGCATTGTTGTATTAAATCTGGTCTTTATACAATATTGACAATATTTGGCTTTTTTTAAATGATAGCTGCAGTTTTGATCATTTGCCTTAGCATTCATAGAATTATGACCAATTGTACACACGGAAACTGCAGTGCGGTGCTAGCATTAAGCCCCAAAGCCCCTGTTTGTTATACTGACGGAATCGCTTGGATGACAGCGAAATAGCTTCGTAGACTCCCATGACATTCCGGCGACTTCCACATTTGTTTCAAAAACATTAGAGCACAACGCAAATCCTCAAGTGACATAATGTTCGCCAATATAATTTTTTTTTAAATCTCGTAAACTTTAGTTTTCGTATGTCATTGTATCATTGATTTACAGGCAAAGCTTTCTTGCTTCCGTGGCCTTTTTAAAAAAATAATTACACTGCATTTTATATTCATAACAGACTTATAATTGTTTTAACTGACGCACCGTTAAGAGTAGTATCAATTAGTAACTCAATTAAAACAAGTGGAAACAAGTGTTCCGTTTCCACCAGATTTATGGTTAATCGGAAACCTCTAATAGAGTTTACAGGAATTGAAGAGTGGTCTAGTTTAAAATGTAGTTTGCAAGGTTGCAGTTTTTTTATTCCATATTATATCAACGACTTTGCCCCATTTCTTAATAAAGTCTTCCTCGGCGTGAGAGGTATAAGCAATGTATTTTTCCCTTAAGTAGTGAAATAAAAGCTGGGAAATTGTGGTGGGTATTATTAATGAAATTACGATAGACGTGATATTTAGCTATTAAGATTATGTGATTTAAAGCGACATCTATTTTTCCATTTTGAATAACTCCATACAGTATTTGTGTTTTCGTTAAATTATGTGATAGAGGGTTGAAAACACACCAGTTGTGAAAAAGACACCAAAAATCAGCAGCAAAAGTACAAGTAATAAACATATGTTCGATAGTTTGGATACAACCATGACACAATGGACAGTTTTCTGATTCACTAAGTTTCATTTTATGGAAAGGAAGTTTGTAGGGAGAATATTATGTAGTATTTTGTACTGAAACATCGAAATTTTTATTTCGCTGGTAACTACGAATGGTAAGAGGTAATAAAGAGGAAGGTCATCTTCAGAAACTCCATGTCTAAGTATTTTATTCTGAGTTGTTGGGGGTTCGATTTGTTTGAAAAAAAGAATATTGTAGGATTTTCTACATGAAATATTACGTAGGAGTTGCTGAGGGTTAGTACTTGTGGGTGTTTGATTGCGATTAGCTTTATATAAGGCTTTTTTCCACTCGACAGGAATGGCGCTGACAAGCGAATGATATTGAAGAAAATGTGATCGAATTTTGTATTTCCCAATAAGTTGATTGTATGATAAAAATGAGTTATCTGTGGTGTTTAATATATCTTTTATTCTAATTATTCCGGCTTTATACCATGAATCGTAAAATAAAGATTTTCAATTAATAGTGATTAATTTGTTGTTCCAAATAATTTCTTCAGAAGTGTCAATGCTTTCTTTTGGTATGTTTTTCAGGTTAATCATGCAGGAACACGCAAACCGACCATATTATTCGAATAATTATGTTGCAATATAATCAGGAACACTGCAAAGGGCAATCACTTGAACTTTCAAGTAATTGCGAAAAACAAATATGCAATGCTTTGAGAAACTATAATCAATTCAAGGAACAATCATCGAGCTATTGATAAATCTTATTGGCAGGCATTTGGGAAAGAAAGGAGAGATGAGATATTGTAATCAATATCTTTAATGATCTTAATCTGACAATAATTTTAATAATAATCATCATGTGATTGCTTCACATATTCACAACATACAAGGGTAAGAATTGATGGCATGAAATGAGTTGATATCTGGCACACAATAAATATATGAGTAACAAGTATTGCATGGACCATCACGCAGTTGTACTATGCAACATCATGAAGGAATTTAAGAAACTAAAGAACGAGTTTCGTTTAAAATGAGGTGTGTTCCAAAGGCAACAGAAGCACGACTTGGAAAAGATCAGGGTTAAAATCAAGGAAGCTTCGCACAAAGAGTACGAGAATGAGCACACCGTAAAACTCCAATTTAGCAATACCTCCTTTAGTATTACTTTCGTTGATTTTGAACTATGAAAGATAGTGATTTGCACTTTATGCTGTACTGTACCATTTTCTTTTGTTAGAATGTTGTATGGTGGGTCTAATGGCTGGCTCACTCACAGTTGCAAATCCATCTGTACCAAGACGGAAATACTAACTGCAAACCAAATGGTCCATTCTGAGTAAAATTGTTGTTCCTGGGGTTCGTTCACAGTTACAATTATTTTTTGGCAGAGCGGTACTCAAGGTAATGGATATCATTCATTTGAAGTTGAGGAAAATGTCTCAAAGACAAGTGGTCGTTAAGCTGCTGTAAGTAGTAATGAAGGCGGAGTCAGCTGAAAGGGCACTGTTAAGAAAACAGCAAGATGAAGTGCTACAAAAATGACTTCAGAGAGATCAAGCCGAAGACTGTGACAAGGCAGGGAAGTTGAGCTTGGGTAAGGTGTGCATGCATCGCAAATTCCCGAAAAGCCACCTCCTGATCTACAATGTGTTGTTGTTTCTCTATGGGTGTAGATGTAACTACAAAATGTTTTATAAAGTGAGTGAAAAGAAAGAGAAGTTTACATCATGTCAGGGACTAAGTTCCTCATCAAAGTGGGAAGAAAGTCAAGTGTCTAGTGTTCCCCGTCGTGCTGTGGGGCACATAGGGACACAACGTTGGCTCTCCATCCCACTCTGTTTTTGGCACTGTGTTCTGCTGGGGACCAGGATCCCCACCCCATCTCCTCTCTTTATCTTGTCATGGCCAGAAATTTGGTGCATATTTAATACCATCATCACTTGCGCGTGTGCTGAGTTTGAAAGGTCGAGGGTTCGAATCCCAGCGTGAGAGCCGTAGTGAATTTTTTTCCCCGATGATGATTTTTGAAAATTTTGCATTTTTTCTTTTCTTTTCCTTTTCTTATTTTTTTCTTCTAGTGATATTTTCTATTTTATTGATGTGAGCAAGTAATGTGCTGCAGATTTGAATATTCGCTACTGTACTTTCATGCAAATCATTTACAAATTCGATCGCTTTCGATTTCAATACTACTCATTATTAATACTTTTTCATATGATATTCATGGTGTTTAAATGTATATAATACGGATAAATCTTGCAATAAATCTCTTCTTTCATTCACACTTCTAATACGCTTTAGTTCGACTCTTAACAAAAGACAAATTTAACCTCAACCAGCCGCGGCCACCAGCGATACATCGAGTCTTCCTCGTTCAAACCCAACACCAGATCGCGGACGCTTTTATCAGTTAATTTGTGAAAAATAATTTGGATGTTTGAACAACAAACTCCCACACACATAAATCGTGCTCTGAGTTAAGTTTCTCAAGTTTCGTGCTTTATGATAATGTTCAGTTGTTTAATTGACATTGCGAAATGTTGCAAACTTGTACTCCTAGCATGCAGTCTTCAAGCCACATTTATCTCTTTCTTCTGACTGAATTTTTGAAAAGGTTACTGTTACTGTTATCGAAGCACCTGCCAATGCACCCCTCCCCCGGCGAATTGGAGTTATATCCATTTGAAGTAAGGCCATTTTAGTGAAAATGTTGCAGATTTCTAGCATTCAGGAGTAACCTTTTGTTAAATCCAGTAAGATATATATATATATATGAAGTGTTTTTATAAAAAGGCCCTTATGGGATAAGGTCCCTTTTATAAAAACACGCTTCATATATATATAGGTTTATAATGTTACATGAACTAGGTATAATCATTAGTTTTTAGTAGTTTTTTTACTATTGAAGTCTCATTTTTCATGTTATGTTATGTTATGTTTTATGTTATGTTATGTTTTATGTTATGTTCCTGCTTCCCTTGAAAGTAATTTGTCTCTAACCTACACACACTGTACATCTCCTATCATCATAATCATTATCATCATTATCTTTATCGCATGTTTCAGGGACATTTTATGTATTTCATTTATATAAGCTTATTTGTGCGATGTTGAATATCAAACTACCGACAAATACAATATGAACATTACATTTTCTTGCTAAATTTTAAAATCCCTCACTGTTTTAACTCCAGAAATCTCCAAAAAATCAACACGAACAAGTCAGAGGCAATCAGCTACATGGGTAACTATTTGAATAATGTCTTAATAGTCAGTCAATGTGATCTTTTACCTTGTATCCAAGTTTAATTATACCTTAAGGTGCTTTCTAATGGTTTCCTTGACCCTACATATCTCAGGCCTTAAAATGATGCGATACCAGCAAATCAAACACACTTAGTGACAGTAAGAACTGCCAGCTCTTTCCTCCTGGATTTCCGAAAGGTTTTTAAAAGATATTTCTCTCTTAAAATTGACAAAGCAGATAACATTTCTCTTATTAAAATATTAGGATCTGTAATAAAAATGCAAATAATTTCCATCTCTCTTGTCGAGTGAGACACAACCCTGTAGGCTGTGAAGTATAAGTTCTAAAATTAATGGTTCCCTTGAAAGCAAACATTTCAGCACTTGCAGGTCAATGTGAAGTCATAATTTTCTCTGAGGTAACAAAAAGTCCACTCCACTAATTTAAAAGAGTTGGTGACAAACATACAAACATACTTTCTCTCATAAAAATCAACGTGAGGAGAATAAATCACAAACCTCAAGGTTGCCAGTATTATCAGTGAATTATTTTGTACCATATTTATGAAAAGTATTGCTCCTTCAAAGCGCATTTTCCCATTACAACTATTTAGTAAATTCCATCTACTCACTATATATTTCATATGATTTATAACTGTTTCATCTTTTCCACTGTCGTGTGACATTTTGTATGTATCTTTTGAGACACCAGTAGATAGTCTTTAAAAACACATATTTCTCATGCTGATTATCTACATCTAATGATTGTGCAAGCTATCGTTAAAAAGTACATGTATCTGTCTAAAGATATGTATTTGTCAATAACTCAAAAAGACATCAGTGACAAAATCACAAATCTGGGTGAAAGTGTTGGAAGGAGGGCAGTAACTAAAGTGCCCAAATAATTCAGTTAGGGCAGTTGCTCCTCTCCAAACTTTTCAGGATATGTGCGCTATAAAAATCTAAATTATTATTATGGCGGCTTGAGGAACGATGGTGACGAAAACAGGAGGGCAAAGTGGTTGTATGTCTTGTATACGAGGGAAACACTACTTCTGGGACACACCACAACAACCTCACAAGGTTTGGATAACTTTATTGTGTAAATAACTCCACTTTTGACTAAAACCCCTGTCCCATTGCCCGTGTGCTGCCCTGATCAATCTGGAGAAAAATCTTCAAGAAGAAAACATGTACTCGAAGCAACATGTACTGGCAGAAGTATCGAAAAGAAACAAGGACCCATGAAGAAGTGACACCAGTACAATATATGGATTTAACCAGACCTGCTTTGTGAATAAGAAAGAAAGAGAAAGTTAAACAAAAAGCAGAAATATATGGCCCACGACCAAGTTATTTAGTAAAGAAAGACTTTAGTAAGGACTTTTGCAGCCTTCTCGTGAAATTTGTACCAAATGCCGTGTGTCTATATGTCATGCCAGAGCTTCACAGTGATACATCAGAAGATCAAACAGAAAATAAAGAACATTCTGAAACTGGCGAGAGACATAAAGAAAATAGATGACCCATTTCAAATTGACAAAATTCTTGCTAGAAGAAGCCACTATGACTGAGTTGAGGGAGCTTGTGTAGCGGTCAAAAGAAAACTGAATTTTAACAAAGATGAAGTATAACACAAAAAAAAGGGCTTGACAAAGAGGATGAGATTGCAGAGCCAATTCTTTCGGAAATGAGCAAACAGGGCCGCAATGGAATGACTGCAGAGAAATGTGAAATTTTCAGCAAAACTCATGGTCACACTGGAGCCATCCCCGACAGAATTATAAATGACCAAGGTCAAAGTGAACCATGAGTACTGGGCGTTAAGTATCTTGAAGTTAAACCAGGCTTAGCTCTTAAAGATGTACTTCTGAGCAGTCAATCTGCAACAGGGATAAAGAAAATGAATACATATATCCCAACAAAAATCACAAAAACTACATGGTACAAATGGGGAGTACTTGTGGCCTATGGAACAAATAAATAATTGTCCGTGGAGAAGTAACTTTTATTGAAGATTGTGGTCACCAATACTACTAAAACTGATTAGCATTTTTGAGGAGGTAATGCTACCATAAATTGTACATCCAAGGCTGAATTATGGCATGCCCGTATCAAACTGGTATAGTAACTCCCTGGAGGAATGGTCTTCGTTCCGCGGTAAGCAGGCAGGCTCTTCTCGGCCCTGCAGTGGTATGCAGTATCGCCGCAAGCTGAGCTATTCCTTGGAATGGCCTAGCACAAAACTCCCATGGACAGGTTTACTGAGTTCTTATAAAATATCACTGGTGTGCCTGTTCAAGTGTCATGCTATCCGATATCTCCTCAGCTTATTATTTTCATTGTTACACTAATAGTAAAAAATGAACCAATCGATAAATATCAACCCTGAAAACGTCTCCTTTCAGAACCTTAACAAAGAACAACTTAAAGAATACCACCAAATAACCCTTATAAGCAGACATCAAATAAATCAAGAAGCAAACACATCAACTAACACCGCAACGGACTTGAACAAATCTTTCACTTTCATAGAAGATGTGAACAAAATAATAAGAAACCTAAACCGAACAACGATCATGGAAACAAACAAGCCCCAATGGATAATGACAAGCAAGCAAGCAGCCATTGACGAAATACAGGACCAGTTTCAAGTAATAAAAACCCGTGAAACAAGTGTAACACCAGATAAGAAACAAAAAAGTGAAGACACTAAATCCACCGAAAATGGAGGCAAAGCAGCTAAACCACAAAAGACGACAACCAAAAGAGAAAGGATACAAACCATCTTTAAAAAAATGAATAGACTAGAACTTGTAACAGGAAGTATCCACGCTCTAAATGAACAGCAAAACCAAACCTTACAAGAGCTAGATGAACAAATAAAATCCTTACAGACGGAAAAGAAAAAGAGAAAAGTAGAATTTACAAGCAAATTAGAGCCCTTAGAAAAAGAAAAAGATAAGTTAAACCAGGACATTTTGGAACAAGTACGCAAATTTACTTCATTAGACAACTCATAAACATTTATACTATATATAATCACAATAAGTATAACATGATAAAATTTGAACTCCTAAAATATGTTGAAAGTGAGTTAATTTGCATAAATTTTTGATTGCGCTTAAGAACATACCGGTATTTCTGAAAACAGATTAAAAATATACTCAAAACTGAAGAGTAAAGTTATTTTAAAAGTACTTTTATGTCTTCTTTGTTTTAAATTTCTTCATGACTGGCTGCTGCCAAACTACCTGAAAATTGGATGAGGCAGCCCATAACTTAGCGAAATCAATTTCGTGATTGTGCAAATTTATTTAGTTTTGGTTTCAACTTCTTAGCTCAACTCAGTTTAATTATAAAACATATTTAAATGAATACATTTTGAATTTCCCTCCAAGGGGTCATGTGACCCTTTTAACCAATCAGAAGGCCTGAAATGGCCCAAAATGCTAATTTTCAAATGTCCATATCTTTTGAACGAATAAAGATATTGACCTGAAATTTTAGATTTGAGCATTTGATAACATGGTGGTTAACTAGAATTTTTGTGGACAATTATTTTTCAAATCGACCCAGGTGTAGTGCCTTAAATAAATAATCCCTCTCCTCCCTAGTAACTACACGTTTGTGTAAATTTAACAAATCTACCAAAGTGCCTCGTATTTCCTTGGTTAAAATAGGGAACCTTATCCATCCCACCAAAATACTTATAAAATTCTGAAGACAAGTGACGTTTATATTCCCACTCATACCAACCCTTCCTATTAATAGACCACCGCAAACCTTTATCACTCTCCCTAATAACAATTTCATCATTTGCAATTAAATCCTTTAAAACAAAACCCTTATCCTTACTAAAATTAATATTTCTTTTCATAATAAACCTTTTAGACTGTAAATTCCTTAAAGAACTATCAAGTATTCTTAATGTATTAAAGACAAAATCTCTCTCCCTTGCGGCTATATCGGGATGTGATAAATAATCCAAAATCCTATTACTCCTTGTCTTGGCACTTCCACATGACACAATATGCTTCATAGTTGGTAGATTCGTTCTCCTACCCTTTCCTCTCCCATAAACAACCCGCCGTATGTACTTTAATATTACAAGTTCAATGGTCCTTTTTAAGTTCGGCACCTTCATTAATAATCTTGTTTTCTTTAGGTCCATTGGAACAAAACCACCACTTCTATTCAAAAGTTTCATAGTATCGTCATCAAGTTTATAATTAGTGACGTTATGACACTTTACCTGATATCTGGCTTTCTCATGCTTAATTTCCGCTTCCTTAGTAGCAACACGTAGCTGGTTTATTAAGAGTCCCAAACCAGTAGACAAAATCACTAATCGCTCCTTCAGAATCTGTTTCACAACATCAATAACTTTTCCATCAGTTAATCTACCACATACTTTCTTCATAATGGTCGCCTCCATTGTTTCTACATGCAAATGCATAACCAGCGTTAACCTCAATTTCATCTTGTAGAAGCTTATAATACTGGCTCCCATCCATTAACGCATCCCGTCCTCCATCACGTATCACTATAACTTTTGAACAACATCCACGTAGTTTAGACAAGTCAAACTTCAATTCCAACAATAGATCGCTAGTTCAATTCCCGTTAGGGACTCAGAAATTTTTTCTGAGTATATGTATGTTGCAACTTCTGTTCCTGTGTCTACACCTTCACATACAGCAAATAACTACATGGATCTTTAATGTTTGTTGATGACTTTTATACCTTCGATCTAGAAATCTCCAGAGTGTTGAATATTTCAGTCTACATGCACTGTGTAGACTACTACGTAGTCATGCTGTTTTGTTTCAAAATAGAATCCATTTAATGGTTCTATTTATACTCGTCTTTGAAAACACAGGCCAAAAAACACAACTGAAGGGGGGGACTCTGAACTAGTTGGGAAACCAACAACATGCAGAGTTCCCGAAGATATTCTGGCAAAGCTAGGAAATGTCGGTGATGCAACATTCTTCAAAGTTTTAAGGAATGTGCTACACAGGCGAGTGTTCTACTCATAGGAGTACAAAAGAATGCGAATGAGAATCTGCCATGCCGTTTGCTTCAATAACGAAGGGGAATCACCAGCCCTTGGCAATGGTTTGGTGAAATACTACCTACATAATCGTGCTGACAACACAACATTTGCAGTTTTGGAGGTGCCAAGAAAATGTAGTACACCTACTTGCTTGGAAGGAAGGACAGTGCATTTCACATGGATTGAAAGCGAAAGGTAATTTCACAAAAACTGAAGTTTGCTAAATTAAGAGCAAGTAAGAGGGCAGTTTGTGCCTGTTGGATAAGCAACTCTGTAGTATGGTAGCATTCTGTAAAGTAAGTTTTCAAATATTCTTAATACACATATAGATAGAAACTCGTAGATGTTTAAGAGTAAATATGATTTGAAGCTGATCTGTTACAAATATGGATGAAAGTTAAAGAAAATGAATATAGAGTTAGAAGGTGCTCAGAAAAGTAGTGAAAGACTTTTGTTTAAACTTATTACCAAGTTTTAAACACTATATATCCAATTAAATCTGTAACATGTCAGATTCAAACCAATTATAGATATCTAGACTTTCGACAGAGTGTTTGGCATCAAGGTTCCTTGTGAAAATGTCAGCTGTGATGTGGTATAGTTTGTTTCTTCTTTTGAAAAAAGTTATTTTTTGATAAACTGTGAATAGTATTCTTTAAGAAAAAGTGGTAGAATTAATACAAGTTTTGTTTTGAAGTAGCCGAGACCATATTATGCTCATAATTATGAGGTAAAAAAATATGTTGGTTTAATGTTTTTTTAGGCTTTACAATAGTAAATTAAACTGGAAATTTAAAAATGAGGGCATTTTATAAAAAATTTATTTTTTCCCCACTTTCCTTAAAAGCCAGAACAGTCATTAGACATTCCATGCTTTCCATGAAACCCTGGAACTTTCATGCCACGCTTTCCTTGAAAGTATGGTAAATCCAGCCTTTTCATACCGCACTTTCAAGGAAAAGCTAGGAAAATGATCCAGGAAAGCCAGGAATCCGTGAAATTCCAGGCTTTCCTGGCTTTTTTTCGCACTCTTGGTGCAAGGGAGCATTCATGCAATACGTTTAATATAATAGTTCACACACACACACACACACACACACAACTTAAAATTATTATACATACGATTTTTACATTGTTACCTTCAGCTAAATAGCAAAGGCTAATCGAGGCTGTGGTAAAACATTGTTATATATTAGATAGGAGAGTTTACAAGTAATCATAATTGATGAAATTCACAATAAAGAGAGATACACATTTGAGAAAGTTACAGAATATACTGTGCTAGAAAAAGACTACGATCAATACGTGACGAGATAGCAGTTTTAACACTTAATCAGATTGTTGAGAAACCATATGAAGGGTGTTTTTATAAAAGGGACCTTATAACATAAGGTCCCTTTTAAAAAAACACCCTTCATGATATCTCATAGAGGGTGCAGATTAGTTCTAATTTCGACAAGAAAATAACATTTTAAAATATAGTCAACCTCGTATCAACAACTATTTTCGCGTGCTTAGATTGTCTTCCAGGTTTAAGTAGTCTATCCCACAAAGTTTCTTCGTTTTTACCAAATTGCAGCCATGAATGTGCAAATATTTACCATAACCTTAGTTCAGACTGGGGTGGGGGCTGAAAGTGCCCGCGCCGATTTCAAACTATTATAACTAAAGAAGTATTTAAGATATAATGCTTAAACTTTATGACTTCTCAAAAAATTTATCGGAGATCACATTGATATGCCAAACTTGTTTACATGGTGTAATCCGTTTCCTTGGCAACTATATTTTGAGTGGCAGGTCTGACAAAATTTAAGAACCATTTTCCTTTTTAAAATGCAATTTTTGGGGGATTTCTTGCTTTAATATCATAGTTTCTGTTAACCAAAGTTCATTTTCTTACAGTTCACCCGATTTCCAACCGATAACGAACATTTTTAATTTGGTCAAAACTTCTTTGGACGAAGAAGCAATTACTCTAAATATTACTTCAGATAATTAAAAACAGAGAGTTCTTAGCGCACTCCAGAATGTATAAGTCGATACTGTAATTCCTAGAGCTGTAGCGGCTTGCAAAGTCTACATTTATTTAGCAACTTTGAAACGGGGGATGGCGTTTTGCTAGTGTTTCATACTTTTTGTCCAGGATTGTGTGAGCGGCATAGACTGCTCTAACGCATGCGCGTTAGCCTGAAATGGACACTTAGACTTTTTCGTAGCGGATGCGAAATGCTTTCAAGAAACATTCACTTGTATTAACGGGTAAAGTGTACTCGCATTTATCCGACTTTAATGTCAGGGGTAGGGATATTGCAATTTCTATATATCATGAGCATATAATAGAATACATTTTTTTAAATTGAAGGCCTGTTGTAAGTAAGTAAATTAATCAGTTTCTGCAAATTTAAATACAGACAGCGCGAGGCACACATGTGCAGGGCCATTTTGTACGTGATACTATTTATACCCGTGTTTCACATGCTCTGCTTTATCATGTACTTTGAAATAAGTAGTTTTCATGTATTATTGCAGCAAAAACGAATACATCTATGCATTTTCAAATATTAAATAAATCCTATTGAGAGAAAAAACATCAACATATAATTGAGGCAACGTTTAACGCGCGGTAGGGTTGTCGATTTCACAGACAGAGACGATTACACTTGAAGGCGTTTGTCAGTCTGCTCGTTTCAGTAAAATAGCTTCGTTTCGTGAGGCTGACGTCGAGTCGGACGCTGAAGTTTCTGTAAATGATTGTAACACGATGCAAAACACAGAGGAGACAGGAGCGGGTATTCAGAATGAGCTTGCAGGCTCAACCATCAGGAGTGTTTATTTAATAACGTACAGTCAGGCAGATATGGCACTTTTTCCAACTCGACAACAGTTTGCTGCTGCAGTTCAAGAAGCATTTGCGCGTACAAGCACTGGAAGTTCTGAGCTTGTTCACTGGGTTTGCTGCAAGGAGAATCATGAAGATGGTGGGGTGCATTATCATATGGCTATTAAACTTTCCAACCAGCGACGATGGCTGCGGGTACGAAATCATTTGGACAGTAGTAAGGGAGCGGAAGTTAATTTCTCAGACACTCACGCCAATTACTATAGCGCATGGCAGTACGCTACGAAAGAGGATAATGAGTACTTAGAGTCTGCTGGTCATCCCGATCTGCTGAATACTGGAGCACCGCAAACTCAAAATGCAAGCGAAACTGTTCACGGAAGCAAAAGAGAGAATAAAGGCAAAGAGAGTCCCCAAAATAAGCGCCGTAAGAAACGCCTTAGCGTGTTTGATGTATCTCAACTTGCTGTTGCGAAAGGAATTAAGACAAGACTACAACTGCTGGCACTAGCGTGTGAACAGAAAAATGCTGGAAAGACAGACCTAGCAGAATTCATTGCGAATAGAGGGTACAAAAAAGTTGATGAGGCTATCAGCGTAGGATGGGAACTTGAAGAGGCTGAGGGAAAGCTGAAATTTTAGTTGCAGCTGCAAACGGAAATTGTGTTGACGGATGCGATGGCAACTGGATAGAGTTAGCAAATATATTCTTTTGCGAAATAATTTCACAGATGGAGTGTTTCAAAAGGCTGTACGAGAACTGCTGGAAAAAGGGAGGGGAAAGTATCGCAACATTCTACTGAAGGGTCCTGCAATTTGCTGAAAGACATTCTTACTAAACCCACTAAACGTTATGTATAATACTTTTTGTAATCCGGCAAGCAGTAGCTTTGCTTGGGTTGGTGCGGAAGAAGCTGAAATCGTGTTTCTGAATGACTTTCGATGGAGTCCGCAAGTGCTACCGTAGCATGATATGTTGTTGCTCCTTGAAGGACAGACGGTCCATTTGCCAGCACCGAAGTGTCATTACGCTAAAGATTTGGTCTTTGACCGTGACACACCTATTTTCTGTACTGGAAAACAGGAAATTGTATTTGTGAAATCAGGAATTATGGATGAACGAGAAACTGAAATGATGCGCGTTCGCTGGAAGATTTTCAGCTTAACAGCGCAAATTCCAGAAAATGAACAGAGAACCGTGCCCCCGTGTAGTCGGTGCTTTGCAAATTTAATTCTCAATGAAGTCCCATAAACTACAGCCGTAACGTTTTTGGAGAACGTACATGTCTATCAGTTTTGAAAGGGGTTACGAGTTAGAAATCGTAATACCCGTTTATGAATTTAGAATTGTTATACTGAGCTATTTGAAGTAAGTGTAAAGACGACGCAACGCAGAGTCGGTGAGGTGGGGGGGGGGGGGGGTGAAAGTCCGTTTATTAATAAGACTGAAGTTTCTTTTGTATTTGTAGAAATATCTAAATTCGGCTTCGAATTATGAAATTAAATATTACATGATGAAGAGTTTTCGAAAAAATTGTTATTATTTAGTGTTTTCTGTTCTAGAAGGAACAGTGTAATGAATGAAACTGCGCGTATCCAACGGTACACAGAGCGGTACACACATCGCTACACGAAAACATATCAGCAGTTTTCTTTCAAGATAAAATGTTAAAATAAACTTTCTAGTTTTTGCATGGATAAGAGGTATACACTTTACAGTTGTACTATCTGTTACATTTACAAAGTCAAAAGCAAGCGATTTACAACGGTACACAGCAATGCAGTGAAAATAAAAAGATTAAAGTATTTTATTTTATTAAACACACGGTATACAGTCGACCTTGGGACTGAACTGTCTGATGACCTTAATTATGCATGTTTATTAAGTCTGTCAGTCCATCGTCTACATTAACATTTTGCTGGTATTTAAAATTACATATCTTGTACTGTGAATTTTGAAAAATGTAAAACTTCAATAAAACTAGCAGTTCCCGTTATACGTTAGTATATAATTGCACGCATGCTAATATTTAATCCTTTGTCCATTTCGTGCACTGATTTGAGCAATTCGCGTGTTCATAGACTCAATTATTCTGTTAATAATCTCAACAGGAAAATTGGTTATTGTGGATTTCACTCTCTCAGCAAATTCTACATAGCTTTCACGAGTTATTTGTCTATTTATTGCTTGCTTGCGTATTCTCTCAGACACTAACTTAAACAAGTTTTCTATAGGGTTGATATCTGGACTTCTTGGTGGTATTTGCAACAATTCTGCGTTAACACGTTTCATAGCGGCTTTAGAAAGTTTACCGTTCTGCGACGGATCCCCGTCCTGTATAAAGAGCGTACTTTCTTTGTCTGCCTTTCTAAATGTTTCTGAAAAATGTTCGTCAATGAAAGAAGCAAAGAAACGGCCTGACATATGTTCATATTTTTCGCATAAAACAACTCCAGTGTTGTATGAAATAGCAACAATAAACTTTACAACTTTCCCTCCTGATCCAACTTTCTTTCCTTTTGCTGTGCAGAAGTGATCTAATCCCTCTGATTTATGTCGATAAATCCTTCCCGTTGGTGCTCATGCTTGATCTAGCGGGTTTCTCTTGTAAACAAAACTTATGCCATCAAGGTAAAATGCTATCTGCTTCTTCCATACGTCTGCGTCATAATTCCTCTTCATTTTACATGCAAACCCGGACCGCATCCTTCTGTCCTTGATTGTGATAAGTCCTTTTTTATGGGCCTGAAGATAATAATATCCCTTGTCGTTTAATACATGACGAACGGTACGAGGAGAGACATCTTTCTCTGATATCCCTGCCTCCTGCATAAGTCGATTTACTGTGAAATTCCCTTCTGTACGTCTTAAGTGATAGAGACATCTGATTAGGGTTCTCTCTTGCCTTTCTGAAATCTTCCTTTGCCGTCCCCTCTTTTTCAACTGTTCCGTGCCTTTAAGATTGGGTTGTTGTACTTTGCTCTTTGCCTGTCTGAGAATGCAAAGCACAGTAGATGCCGATTTTCCACTCTTTTTCCCTATATCTCGAAGGCTTAGTCGTTTTTCACAACTGAGATATCGAATGTAAGCTCGTTCCTCGGCAGTAGCAGGTTTTTTGTACACCATTTTTTTATCTCTAACTAGTAAAGCGTTGCAAAATACTTCCGTAGATTAGTGAATAACTCAACTAAGTTTTTAAAATAACTTTTCCGTACTGAATAAGTCTAATATATACGTTTATTTGTACAATTTCATGACATAATGTTCATAGAAATAGCCCCTCCAGAACACTCTATAAAGGTCACGAATACAGGCGTTATCGCTCAAATTGACTTGTACTACTGGAAAAATGTGATGATTGATGTTAAACAGATGCTCTAAAGCTGCCTCAGACAATCCTGGACAAAATAATATCTTGCCCCGGTGCAATGTTGTGTAATTTTTAGAGCTGCAGCGGCTTACAAAGTCTACATTTATTTAGCAACTTTGAAACGGGGAATGGGGTTTTACGAGTGTTTCATACTTTTTGTCCAGGATTGTAGCTTCGAATTTACCGCATGCCGCCATCTTGAAATGTGACGTACTTGCGTTGCAGTGCCAGGCCCTCTCTCGTTCACTTTCATTGTATTTCGCCAAGAAGGGGCCTGGCACTGCAACGTAATTACATCACGTTTCAAGATGGCAGCGCGCGGAAAATTTGAAGCAAGAAATAGTCCAATTAAATTGCTTGGCGTTAGCTCTGTGAACAGAATTATCGATTTTAAATTGCCAGTCGACTGAACTAAGGCGATACTAAAGTTTTATTTGAGAGCAAAAGTGTTTTTCAGCCGAGGTTCCCTTTAAAAAATTATGTGTATAGGTTTTGGCGCCACCTTAAAATTTCAGACAAATTAAGGTGGCACCAACAGAATTTTTTTTAAATTTCCTCAAATGTTCACCTTGTTATGGAAGCAATTGTAAGGCAATAAAAAGTGGGGGTCATCCAACTCATTTTTGTGTAAAATGCATTTGAATACTAAAACAGGGTGTATTTGAGGCTCTGTAAAGTTGCCATGGAAACTAAAATTGCAATGGGAGTAGAGGGGTTGATAAGCTGAAGTTGTTGTAACACCAGTCGGCAATAACTGGCAGCAATCTGCCATGACATCTGCATAAGCCTTTCATAAAGTTCAGTGGGGCCACTTTACAATGTAAGCGAGCAAGAAGTCGGGTGTTGGGGAACTACTAAAAGATCGAAATGTAAAGCTTAAGGACTCCGTCAACAAGAACAACAAGACGGGCATCACTGCAGCCCAACTCGTAATACAAACGGCCACAAGACAAACCAAGAAACTAAACACTAAATTGGCTGACGTCAGAGAAAGGCAAATAATTGCAGAGACTTGTAAATCTAAGTTTCTTGACAGAAGTTTGTAGGAGCCTGCTGAAAAAAAATGTGTCTGGCATTCAAAAAGTCAAGTAAGCCATCTAAGTCTGCAAAGAGCAAGAAGAAACATGACAATTAAAATGTCAGCAGATTGAAGCGACAGTTTCGAGTTAAAGCATTGAGCGAGCATAACTGATACAGAAACATGGATATGGACTTGCTGTTGTACACATGGAATTTCTGTTTGTTGTTTTGGTTTAGCTTATAGAGACAATGTTGTATTGAATATGACTGTAGAATAGGAGGTTTGTGTCTATTTCACATTACTTCAGTTATTCCCAACAGTCAGCTGCCACCTGTGCTGTCTAAAGTTGATAACCATGTCTCTCTACAGGTGGGATAAATTGACAGGAGTGGAGAGGTCCTATATTTTCAGAGTTTTTATTAAATTTGTCCTATATTGTTGAAAGGAAGTGTCCTATAATCCTATAGAATTTGACATCAAAACCTCTTGACACCCTGCCTTAGTTTCCTTAGCTTCCTTAGCTATGCTTTTTTTTGGTCTAATTGTGTTGCCCCCCCTGGCTGTGCTGCTCCAGTTCCCTTGGATGTGCTTCTTTCCTCTTCCTCTAGCTATGCTTCTTCACTGTCGGACTGTGCTATTCCCTCCCCCCTGGCTGTACCATACCGCCTCACTGTGTTTGTTTACCTAGGTGTACTGCATCCTTGGCTGAGCTTCATCACTAGTTGTGATGCACCCTCCCCCTGGCTGAACCATCCAGCCTCACTGTGTTCGTTTACCTAGGTGTACTGCATCCTTGGCTGAGCTTCATCACTAGTTGTGATGCACCCTCCCCCTGGCTGAACCATCC
>JAOBYG010114432.1:0-11061 GCA_025403545.1 Epizoanthus stellaris
CTACGCGGGGGCGGCAGAGTCAAGATGGGAGGCTCGACCCAATTCGGTATGGGTGCCGAGGCTGCTTGCTCGATCCTGCGCGCCGCTTCTCGTTTCGAATCGCTGGATCTGATCGGTGTCCACGGCTATCTGGGGACAGGAATTCTCGACTCCGACGTGATCGTCGACCACTGCCGTATACTGCTCGAGCTGGCTGCGTGGCTCGAGGAGGAAAGCGGTCACCCGATTCAGTTCGTTGATCTCGGGGGCGGCTTCGGAATCCCTTACTATGCCGGCGACAAGCCGCTCGATGCAGCCAAACTGAGGCGAGAGCTGACCGTGCAGTTTGACGAGTACCGCGGCCGACACCCCGCATGCCGGCGACTCGCAATGGAATCCGGTCGATTTCTGGTCGGTGACGCGGGAATCTTCCTCAGCCGGGTGCTCTACCGCAAGACGTTCGAAGGGCGTACTTTTCTCCTGGTCGACGGTGGGACGAGCGTCTTCGGCCTTGCCGATCACCACTTCGGAAATCGCCTGTTGCCGATCCGGGTGCTCGGGACCGCAGAGGACCCGGCAGGATCCGCGGTGACGATCTGCGGCCCGCTGTGCACCAGCGCGGACCGCCTGGCCACAGAGGCGCGCCTGCCGTGGGCCGACTCAGGATCGCTGCTAGCCTTCTACCAGGCGGGCGCCTACGGCCTCGCCGCCAGCCGCGGCCTTTTCCTAGGTCATGGGTTCCCTGCCGAAGTGCTCATCGAGGACGGCGACGTCCGATTGGTGCGCCACCGCTCCGTGGCGCCTTTCGAGGAGGCCAAATCTGCTCGCGGCTCGACGGTCGAAGACCGGCCCCCGTCGGCCCCTGCCGCCGCCGCAAGCCCTATGAAGAAGCAGAGTTCCTCCATGAAACAACCGGCAGACGCGGTCGTCAGCTTCGAGGATCTAGGATCGATCCTCCGCCGCGAGATTCCGCGATTGTCAACTCTGACGATCCTCTCCCCCGATTGCCACCTGGTCGAGGATCTCGCACTCGATTCTGTCGAGCTGGTCGGTCTACAGGTGGCTCTCGAGGACCACTTCGGTTTTCGTTTCGATCCCCTCGACGACGATTTCGACGAGATCTTTAGCACGGCCGGCCGTCTTTACGCCTACATCGAAGCTGTGCGAGACCAGCCCCGATGATCGCATCCAAAAACCCCTTCTTGGCTCAGCTCATGCAGCGCCTGCGCGCGCCGCGGCCTTTGTTGACATTAGACCAGCCTTTCTTCAACCGCGTCGAGTCGGTGCCCAACGGGACCTACGTCGAGGTGTGGTTTCTGACCCGCGGCTGCTCGTGGGACCGCCGCGGCGGCTGCACCATGTGCAACTACGGCCGGGGAGCCGATCGCACCGTCGAGCAGATCGTCGATTCCGTGGCGGCCGGCCTGGGCGCGATCGATGTCGACGTGGACGAACTCCTGGTCTCGCCCTCCGGCGGGATGCTGGACGAGTGGGAGGTCCCATCCGAGGCCCGTCGGGGCATCTACGATCTGGTCGAAGACTTTCCGGCGACCACGTTCTTGATCGAGACCAGGCCGGAAACCGTGACGCCGGAGAACGTTGCCGAGCTGCGGGAGCGAGTGCCCGGCAAGCAGCTTGGAGTCGAGTTTGGCCTGGAGTCGAGCTCGTCGTGGATCGAGCAGTATTGCGTCAATCGCGGGCACAACCCAGAGCAGTTCGTCCGAGCTGCCGCCACCGTTCGGCAGCAGGGAGTAAGAGTCTACGGAAACGTCTCCTTGGGGACGGTCTTCCTCTCTCCGCTGGAGGCCATCGACGATGCGGTTCGGACCGTCCGCTGGGGTTTCGAGTCGGGGGCAAGCTCGATGGTCATCTTCCCCCTTCATATCAAGCCCTTCACCTTACTCGACGAGCTCGGCCGGCGGGGCCAGTACCGGCCGCCGTCGCTGTGGTCGCTGGTCGAGGCACTTCGACGCCTGTCGGATCTAGCGCCTCGCGTGGAGATTGCTTGGTATCGAAGTTACTACGACACCGAAGCGAAAATCCGCAGGTCGCCGACCACGTGCCCGCGGTGTAGAGACGAGGTTCTGCGCGGTCTCGACGACTATCGAGCCACCCAGGATCCTGAGGTGGTCGAGGAGCTCTCCAACATCGCGTGCAGCTGCCACCAGGAGTGGCAGAGGTCTCTCGAGCAGCCACCGCAGCTGCTGCTGCCAGAGAGGGTGATAACATCCTACGAGCTGCTAGCTAGGGATTTTGGCCTGGATCAATGGTGGTCCACGCACGGGAATACGCTCCGAGAGGAGCTCTTCGAAAACTGGGAGCAGGCCGGCGCGGAGCACAGCTGAAAGAAGACGAGTCGGATGATATGGAGGTGGACCGGGACATGTTGAGTCGTCTCATGAGTGCAGAGGCAGCGATGGAAGAGATCAAGCGAATTGATGCATTCATTCAAAGCCAAATAGTAGACGGTGAGCGGGTGGTCTTGGGGGTTTCCGGAGGACTGGATTCCGATGTCGTGGCACGCCTGGCCGTTAGGAATCTGCCCAGGGAACGTGTCAAATTGTTTGTAGTGCTCCAGGAAGACATGGAGGACCGGCACCTAACGAATGCCCGAGACTTGGCAGCGGAGCTCGGAATCCGGCTGGTCGAGATCGATCTGGCCGACCTTCCAAAAACTTTCGTTCGGCGGCTTGCCCAGGCGGACCCGGCGGAACGCTTCCGGCCCGCAGGACTGCTGGACCCATCGCGCGCCAAGTGCTCCATTCGCACGGTCGTCCTCTCGAGCTATCAAGATCGCGGCTTCGTCATAGTTGGCACGTCCAACCGCACCGAGCTGGACCTCGGCTTCTTTCTTCCTCTCGGCGACGGGCTTTGCCATGTGGCGCCGATTGCCCACCTGTACAAGTCCGAGGTCCGCCTGCTGGCCCGCAATCTGGGTACCGCACGAGTTGTTCTCGAACAACCGGCCTCGGCGGGATTCTGGCCGGAACAGGACGATCTCGAAGACCTTTCGTATTGGCTCTACTGCCGACAGCCGATTGGCCAGGAACGGGACTTTGACGAGGAAGACATTCGCCAGGTGGAGGAAATTCGTTCCGCACTCTCGACGCGGGCCCTGGACCTCGCGCTGGCAGCGCTGGCGGCGGACGATCGGGACGAGAGCGTGGCTGCTGCGGCCGATTTGCCGGCTGGGTTGATCCAAAGATTGCGGCAGCTGGTTGAGGCCGCGCGGACCACCAAGCATCGTCCTCTTGGTATCTGCCTGGAGGCCGCCAGGCATGGGAGTCAGCCACCAGCAAAGGAGGGCGGCCGTGCCTGCTGACGGCGTCGAGCGGCTGGACGAAGAAGCCCACACGTACCTGGCACGCAGCGCGGCGGTCCACGGGCGGAAGCCGGCTCTGACGTTTCGCGGCACGACGTGGACCTATCGCGAGCTGCAAACGGAAGCCGGAGCCATCTCGTCAGCTTTGGGCACGTTGAGTCTGGAACCGGGGGATCGAGTCGTTCTCTGGGCGCACAACAGCGCCGCGTGGGTGGCAGCCCTTTTCAGCATCCTCCAGCGTGGCGGCATCGTGGTGCCGCTGCATCCCACGGCGTCACGCCAGCGCGTTCGAAGCATTCTTCGGGACTGCCGGCCTTCCGTCGTGGTGATGGGGCAAAGCCAATTCGCAGACCACGGAGCTTCACTCGCGGTCGTGGCTCCACCTATTGTCGAGCTTTCGGATGAAGGCCCGGCCGACCCGACTCGGCCGCTCTTCCGCGTTCCGGAGGCCGCGAAAGTGAGCCGGAAAACCGAGCCCGCGGGCGCTGAGGCAGGCGAAGGAATCGCACTGATCCTTTACACCTCGGGTTCCAGCCGCGAGCCCCGCGGGGTGATCTGTCCCCACCGCCAGATCGCTTTCGTGCGGGATGCCATCCAGCGGTGCCTGGAGTACCGCGCCGAGGATACGGTCTACTGCGGCCTGCCGTTGTCCTTCGACTACGGGTTGTACCAGGTCTTCCTATGTGCCGCCGTCGGGGCGCACCTGGTGCTCGAAACGAGCTTTCGTCAACCGCTCGAGATTCCACGACGGGTGCTGGCCCATGGGATTACGATCTTTCCAGCTGTTCCGTCGTTGCTCACCGTGCTGCTCCGTTCGGGATTGCTCGCCAGGATCGGCCTCCCACGCCTTCGGATGATCACCAGCACCGGTGAGGTGCTTCCGACCGCCCATGTGCGGGAGATCCGGCTTCAGCAGCCCGGGGTCTCGGTGGTCCCGATGTACGGTCTCACCGAGTGCAAGCGAGTGAGCATCATGCCGCGAGGAGCCCTGGGCCAGAAGGAAGGCTCCGTCGGTCTGCCCTTGGCAGGGACATTGGTTCGCGTCGTTGATGCTCAGGGCCGAGACGTCGCTTCGGGAGAGGTCGGCGAACTGGTGGTCAGCGGTCCTCACCTGACCGAGGGCTATTGGAACGCGCCGGCCGAGACCGCCGATCGATTTCGCCTCGACCCGCAGACCGGCCGGCGGGTCCTGTTCACCGGCGACCAGTTCCGCCGCGACTCGGACGGATTCCTGTATTTCGTCGCCCGAAACGAGAACCTGGTGAAGTTGCGGGGCCATCGTATCGGTCTACAGGAGATCGAGATGACCCTGGCCGAGCTCGACGGGGTCGCCGAAACGGCAGTGATCGACCGGACGGATGGTTCAGGCGAGGACGTCATCGCGGTCGTCTCGACCGCTCGCGGGGCTCGACTCGAGGTGGCCGACGTCATTCGCCACTGCCGGGCCATCTTGCCTGGCGAGGCCTGCCCTCACCACGTAGTCCTCTCGTCCGATCCGCTTCCCAGGACGCCCAACGGCAAGCTCGATCGGGAGGAGTTGAAGAAGGCCTGGTGGCAGGCCACGGACGAGTCCGTCCAGGTGCCGCCGCAGGCCGAGCGCGGGTTCGCTCTGGCCGGAGACGGATGATGCAACCGGTGCACTGCCCATCCCCCCCAGCGCCGGACTCGCTACCGGCCTACGAAGGTAAATGGACCGGGTGTCACACCCAGGCTGTCTACACCGCGTATTTTCGACCGTCCGTACTACCCGACCCGTGGTTCTTTGAAGCCCTGACCAGCGTGCCCTTCGGCGTCGTCTCTGTCCCCGCGGATCCCAATCGCCTGCTGACTTGCCTCTGCGATCCCGATGTCGGACTTGACCGCGCCTTTGAAGCCCTGGGCCTCGACTTCGAGCTGAGCTACGACGATGTCACTGCAGACGCGGCTTCGCACTTTCGAAAATTGAGGGCGTGGGTGCGAGACGGCCCCGTCGTCATCGGACCGTTGAACATGGAGGGCCTTCCCTATCTCTTCGCCAACCAGCTCTTCGCACGCTGCGATCACTTTCTGGTGGTCTGGCACGCGACAGATCGAGCGTTTCTCGTGTGCGACACGGAGGGTTCTACCTGCGAGCGGCTGGATTGCGAGCAACTGGCCGCCGTCTGGCGCGGAGATTGCGTGCCGGAAGGCCGCGGCGCATTTATCATGCGCCGTCTGCTGCCCTCCTCGCCGGGCCGCCGCGTCCAGAGGGAAGACTGGCTGCGCAAGGGTCTGCGGCGCGCGGTCGCCAACGTTGTGGAAGCGGCGCAAACAGCGCGGGGCGGAGCCGACGGGTATGCAGTCCTGGCCCATGAGATCGCCGATTTGGTGCGCCAGCCAGCCCTGCGCCGTGGACTGACATTCTCCCTGCCTACGCGCATCCAGCGACTGGTGTGCCAGAAGCGCTTTTTCAGCGCCTGGGCCACGGAGGTGTCGCTCGCTCGCGGCGAGGATGCACTGGCCGAGATCGCCGATTGTCTCGACGCGCAGATCCGAAGTCTCGCCGCCGGCTTGTCGCGAATCCTCGCACGGAGCGACGGGATCGCCGAGGATCTGCAGCCGCTTCCGGCGTTAGAACGAAGGCTCTCCGATGCGATGATCTCTTTGGGGGAGACCTGATGGCGATCGGCGGCATCGAGGCCATCGCGCCGGTCCTGCCGGACCTGGTGCCTGTGAAAACGCTGGTGGAGGCGGCGTCCCTGCCGCAACAATCCTTGCAGACGCTGCACAGAGGTGGGCTCCTCAGCGTACCGGTGGGCGATGGCCGCCCTGTTACGCGCTGGCTGCACGCGGCTGCGTGCAACCTTGCTGAGCAGGTCGCCGACTTCACCGCGAGAACTCGCGCTGTCCTCTACGCCCACTCGATCCCGATTTACGGACCGATGGAAGAACCGTTCCTCGCTCAATGCATCGCTGGGCTCGGCCTCGACGCCGTGCCCCGCGTCGCGGTCGGCGGCCAGCCCTGTGCTGTTCTGCACCTGGCGATTCGACTCGCCCTCGGTAAGCTCACCGGCCATTCTCCCGACGCGGGCATCTTGGTGCTCGGAGGCGACGTGGCCTACCGGCCCGAAGACCGCCTATTTTTCGGCTCGTCCATGGGCGACAGCGCCGTCGCCCTCTACGTCACTCGGCGCGCGGCGACTCACGAGATCCTTTCCCAAGTGCACAAGACCTTCGTGTATGCATGGCAGGGCGAGCTCTCCTCCGAGGATGACATCGGGCGTTTTCGCCGGGCCAATCCTTCGCACATCCGTGCCGCGATCGAGGAATGCTTGCGCCGGGGCGATGTCGAGCTAGCCGCGCTCCGATACATCGTCCCTCACACGCCCTACCTCCAGATCTGGGACACCATGGCTGGCTTGTTGCGCTTTCCGCGCGACAGGATCCTCACGGACTATCTCCCGGCCACCGGGCACCTGAACTCGAACGACTCTTTCATCCACTACGCCCGCGCCGTCGCCGAGCGACGCCTCGAACCGAGAGATCTCGCGCTATTGGTCAATCCCGGCTTTGGCGGCAGCCGTGGTTGCACCTTAGTCCGCTTTTTGGGTTCCGCCGAAGCTGCAATCTCGGAACCCGACGAGTGACCCGCCAAATTCCGTGACGAGACCGAGGAGCGACCATGAGCACCGAGCGGCCAGCCCTGAACATCCACCTTTATCTCACGCCCAACTGCAACCTCGCCTGCACGCACTGCTACTACGAAGCCTGGTCGCTGCGGGAGAAGCCGGAGAAGCTGCTGAGCGTCGAGGATATTCGCTCGGTCATCACGACGATCTGCGAGCAGTACCGTGCGGATTTCCATGTCGAGGGAGGAGAAGTCTTTCTTCGCTCAGATCTGTCCGAGATCTTCGACCAGGTCCCTGAGAGCTACTGGCGGACGGTCACTTTGACGACCAGCGGAACAACCCCGATCCGCGTGGGTCCGGATCACCTGAAGAAGCTGGGCAACCTGCGAATCTCGGTCGAAGGCCACACCGACGCTCTGCAGAGCATGATCCGCGGGGTCTCGCTCAAACCGGTCGTGCGTACCTGCGAGCGGCTGGCCATCGACGGTGTGCCGTTTGAGATCCGCATCACGCTCTTTCGCGAGAACGCGCGGCAGCTCCGGCCGATGCTCGACCGCTTCTCTGATCTCGGCGCCGCCGGTATCAGCTTCTATGAATACCAGCCTATCGGCCGCGGCGAGGCCGAGTACGAAAATCGCCAGCTGACCGATGACGACGTCGAAGACGTGCTCGACGTTCTCGCACACGACGATCTCCCGACAGGAGTGAGGTATATCAAGCTAAGCTTGCCGCCGCGCAGAGCCGAGCAAGTGAAGCAGCGCGAGGACGAGCTCGCCGACGCTGGATGCACCGTGGCGCGGATCGGCGGCGTGCCCAGTCTGACGATCAACTACGACGGTGGCATCGGCGTCAGCCCCTGGAAGATCACCGCCAATAGGATCGCGGATCAATTCGCGACCCTCGGCGAGGTCGATCTCGGGTCAGAGGTGGCGCGGCGCTTCCGTGACGGCACCCTGCTCCAGACATGTGATGCGTGCTCGGAGTTCCTGGTCAAGAAAGTCTCCCGAACCCCATGAGCCGGAGCCCAGCCCATCGCCTAGGGTTCCTGGCCGACTGCGGCATTGGCGCAACGCCGCTAGTACCGGCCAAGAAATACGCTCGCAACTGCAACCTGTGGGTCAAGCTCGAGAAAAGGAACCCGACGCGCAGCATCAAGGATCGGCTGGCCTACCACCTCCTTCAGGCGGTTCAGCGCAAAGGCCTCGACCCGTCCGTCCGCCTGGTCGATTCGACGTCCGGCAATCTGGGTCTGGCGATGATGCGCCTGGCACCCTCCGTGGGGCGAAGATTCGTCGCCCTGGCCGACCCTAGTATCGCGCCTGAGAAGTTGGCCAGGCTCCGAAGCACGGGTAGCGATGTCGTCCTGGTCGAGCAAGGGGACGCGCCGGACCTGCGCTCCGCGCGCATCGCAGAGGCGCAGCGTCTGAGCCGCCTTCCCGGGTGGTTCTGGACCAACCAGTACGCCAACGAGGATGGCGTCAGAGCGCACTACGAGACGACCGGGCCGGAGATCTGGCGCCAGAGCGATGGCTGCGTCGACGTAGTCGTTTGCTCGGTCGGAACAGGTGGGACAATCTGTGGCCTAGCCCGCTTTCTCAAGGAAAAGAGGCCGAGGCTCTTCGTCGTCGCGGTAGAGCCGAGCGGCTCGACGATCTTCGGGGGCAAGCCGGCGGAGTACCTCAACGCGGGTGCTGGCATGCGAGGACCGTCTGCCCTGGTCGAGCGACATCGCGATCTGATCGATGCCTTCTGCAGGGTGCCCGACGAAATCGCGTTGCGCGTCTGCCGGGAGTTTCGGAGAATCGAGGATGAAGGCATCGGTCTCACCAGCGGAGCCGCGCTCTACGTCGGCGCCTTTCTCGCACGAAGACGCAGGAAGGAGAAAGTTGTGGTCGTCAGTCCCGATGGATGGCGGAACTACCGGCACCTGGAGTCGATGCCGATGGCCGAGTTGCCGCTGCCGGAGCCCGATCTCAGGGAGTTGCCGAGACGCAACACCGTCACGACGGCGGGACCTGCTGAGCCGGCCACAGCCCCCAGGAGGCGTGATGATCGAGATCCGAAACGCTAGGGTCCACAATCTAAGGGGGATCGACGTCGACATTCCCCGAAACCAGATGGTGGTGGTCACCGGCGTCTCGGGCTCGGGCAAATCCTCGCTGGTCTTTGACACACTCTTCGCCTTCTGCCAGCGCGAATATCTCGACTCGCTCAGTAGCTACACCCGGCGGAGCCTGCCGCGGATTTCGGCCCCCGCGGTGGACGCCATCCGGGGCATCTCACCCTGCATCGTCATCGATCAACAGCCCCTAGGCAGAAATCCGCGCTCGACAGTCGGCACGGCGACCGAAGTGCTGACCTTCATACGCCTGCTCTTCTCACGCCTGGGAGAGCCGATCCTCGATGCCGGCGATTTCTCGTTCAATCGGCCATCGGGAGCATGCAGTACCTGCACCGGCCTGGGTTTCGAGCTCCAGCCTGACCTTGACCGATTGATCGACCGGAGCAAGAGCCTTAAAGAGGGCGGGATCCGCCATCGCACTTGGAAGGTGGGCTCACGCTACTGGAACATCATCAAGGCGAGCGAGTATTTCGACTTTCAGCAACCCCTCGGCGAATGGCCCGACGAAGCCCTGGATCGGCTCCTCTACTCCGAACCCGAACGGTTGGAGAACCGGGAGCCGGGCTACGTGCAGCGCTTCTCGTTCGAAGGCGTCGTACGACGCCTGATCGCGCGCCAGAAGGACGCACGCGGGCAGACCGGGACCTCGTACGATTCGCAGTTCTTCTCGCGGCAGCCTTGCACCACCTGCGGCGGCTCGCGGCTCAACGAACGCGCCCGCTCGGTGCAGCTCGGAGGGCGGAACATCTTGGATTACCTGACGATGGAGATCGCCGAGTTGGTCGACGTTCTCGGCACCCTGGAAGGTCCGGCGGCGGAAGAGATCACGCGGCCGGCTCGAAAGATTCTGAACCAGATGGTCGAAGCCGGGATCGGATACTTGACCCTCAGCCGATCCGTCGGAACGCTCTCCAACGGCGAGTCACAGCGAGTCCGCCTGGCTCGCCAGCTCGGCAGCTCGCTGACCGAGATCCTCTACGTGCTCGACGAGCCCACCTTGGGACTCCATCCGCGGGACATCGAGCGTCTGGCCGGATTGCTCGACGTGTTGAAAGAGAAACCCAATACCTTGCTGATCGTCGAGCACGACCTGCAGATAATCCGCCGCGCCGACTACGTGATCGACCTGGGACCGGGAGCGGGCGAGCGTGGAGGCACCGTCGGATCCGCCGGCAGCGTCGAGGAGCTGGAGACTCTGGACACTGCCACTGGGCGCCATGTGGCCCAGCGCGACAGGATTGAGATGCGATCGATCCGCCGTACAAGCCAGAGTTTCATCCCGCTGCGCGGAGCCAGCCTCCACAATCTCGACGGCATCGACGTCGACATCCCTCGAAACGTTCTCCTCTGCCTCACCGGGGTGTCGGGCTCGGGCAAGAGCTCTCTGCTCGAGGTTCTGGCAAACCGCGTCCCGTCCATTGTCGGAGTCGATCAGTCGCCTATCGGCAGGTCGCCGCGCTCGAACCCGGCGACTTACGTGGACGCCTTCACGGCGATCCGCAAGGCATTCGCCCACGGCACCGGGCAGAGCCCGTCGCTCTTCACCTTCAATGGCAATGGGGCGTGTCCGGTGTGCGAAGGCTTGGGAAAGATCAGGCTCGACATGCACTTCCTCGGCGACATCACTACGACCTGCGAGCAGTGCGGTGGCTCCCGCTATCGGCCGCAGGTGCTGAAGCACCGCTTGCGCGGCAGGTCGATCGCCGACCTGCTCGAGATGACCGTGTTGGAAGTGAGCGATTTCTTCGAGCACGATCAGATCCGTTCGCGCCTCGGCATGCTGGTCGAGGTCGGCCTGGGCTATTTGCGTCTCGGCCAGCCGCTCGACACACTCTCCGGTGGGGAACGACAGCGGATCAAGCTAGCCTCAAGACTCAAGACCAAGGGCGAGATCTACGCCCTCGACGAGCCGACACTCGGGCTGCACTACTCCGATATCGTCCGCTTGCTAAGAATCTTTGACCGCTTGGTGGACGAAGGCAACACCGTCGTGGTGGTGGGGCACAACCTCGACATCGTGATGAACGCGGACTGGGTCATCGATCTCGGGC
>JAOBYG010114543.1:0-11060 GCA_025403545.1 Epizoanthus stellaris
GATAAGCAAGTAGAAACAATATTTTTGGATCTACTTCCGTGCGTCCTCTCATTTCGGTCAATATTTAAAACTAAAAATACGATAAATCTCTCAATAGAGGTGACAAGGTCATGCTTGTCTTCCTCTGTCGAAAAATTTGCACGAACTTAAAAGACAAAAAAATTCTTTGGACGCTGCAAAATTATAAAGGAAAAGAGGAACTAGGGGAAAAGCGAAATAAATGCAGCCCAAGATTGCACGAAAATACGGAAAAAATAAAAGCAAGACAATAATTCTTCCAATCCCCCCCTACACGATATTATTGACCAAATTTGAAATATTAAATAAACTGAGGACGGGACTCGAACCGATAAGCAAGTATGAAGTAAAAACAATATGTTTGGATCTACTTGAGTACTTCCGTCCTTTCATAAATTAATTTCGGTCAATAAACTAAAAATACGATAAATCTCTTATAATAATAGAGGTGACAAGGTCATGCTTCGGCTTCCTATGTCGAGAAATTCCAATATGGATCAAAATTTATAATTATACCCAACACTTACTCTTCCTCTTGATAATTCTCAATATCTAGTTTCATTTCTGATTTTAGTGCCTCCGCTCTCCTCCGTTAATCGCGTTAATAACATTAGAGCTTTTAATTTCTAAATTCTTTGCATATTAGAAAGCAACCTTGTCTAGATATGTTCTCAAAAGACAGTATTTTCTGAACAATTCTGCAATCAAAAATATTTCTTTCAGCACTAATGCCACTTTATTTATGGATGTGACAGGGTTTCAATGGGAGAGTCCTTCGGCGGATGCCGGTTAAAAACATGCTTTTTGACGGATGACGGTTAACATTTTTAGCCGCTTTCACGGTTAATGTTCATTGAACCAGATTTGACGATAAAAAAATAAACCTTTTTTCAAAGTTGGCAGTAAAATTGTAGGTCGGGTGACGGTTAACCCCAATGAGAACTATAGAGTATAGTGTCGAGCTAGTGTCCAGCAGTGCCCAGCTAGTGTCCAGCTAGTGTCCAGCTACTGTCGAGATAGTTTCGAGCTGATGTTGAGGTAGTGTCTCGCTAATGTCGAGATAGTGTCTCGCTAGTGTCTCGCTACTGTCGAGCTAGTGTCGAGATACCGTCGAGCTAGTGTCGAGATACCGTCGAGCTAGTGTCGAGATACCGTCGAGCTAGTGTCGAGATACTGTCGAGCTAGTGTCGAGATACCGTCGAGCTAGTGTTGAGCTAGTGTCGAGATATTGTGTCGAGCTAGTGTTGCACCAGAGTCGAGCTGGTGTCGAGCTGGTGTCGAGCTGGTATCGAGCTAGAGTCGAGCTAGTGTCCAGCTAGTGTTGAGCTAGTGTCGAGTTAGTGTCGACCTAGTGTCGAGCTAGAGTCGAGCTAGTGTCGAGGTAGTGTCGAGCTAGTGTCGAGGTAATGTCGAGCTAGTGTCGAGCTGGTGTCGAGCTAGTGTCGACCTAGTGTCGACCTAGAGTCGAGCTAGTGTCGAGCTAGTTTCGAGCTAGTGTTGAGCTAGTGTCGAGCTAGTGTCCAGCTAGTTTCGAGCTAGTTCCGAGCTGGTGTTGAGGTAGTGTCGAGTTAGTGTCGAGCTAGTGTCATGCTAGTGTCGAGCTAGTGTCACGTTAGTGTCGAGCAACCGTCGAACTACTGTCGAGCTAGTGTTGAGCTACTGTTGAGCTAGTGTCGAGCTAGTGTCGAGCTAGTATCGAGCTAGTGTCGAGCTGGTGTCGAGATAGTGTCAAGCTAGTGTCAAGCTAGTGTCGAGCTAGTGTCGAGCTACTGTCAAGCTAGTGTCGATCTAGTGTCTAGCTAATGTGGAGTTAGTGTGGAGCTAATGTGGAGCTAGTGTCAAGGTAGTGTCCAGCTAGTATCCAGGTACTGTCGAGCTAGTGTCGAGCTAGTGTCGACCTAATGTCGAGCTAGTTTGGAGGAGGTGTCGAGAGAGTTTCGAGCTGGTGTCGAGAGAGTGTCGACGAGTCAGTGTCGAGCTAGTGTCGAGCTAGTGTCGAGCTGGTGTCGAGCTAGCTAGTGTCGAGCTAGTGTCGAGCTAGTGTGTAGCTAGTGTAGAGCTAGTGTCAAGCTAGTGTCGATCTAGTGTCGAGCTAGTGTGGAGTTAGTGTGGAGCTAGTGTGGAGCTAGTGTCGAGGTAGTGTGGAGCTAGTGTGGAGCTAGTGTCCAGGTAGTGTCGAGCTAGTGTCGAGCTAGCGTCGAGGTACTGTCGACCTAGTGTCGAGCTAGTGTCGAGCTAGTGTCGAGCTAGTGTCGAGCTAGTGTCGAGCTAGAGTCCAGCTAGTGTCGAGCTAGTGTCGAGCTAGTTTGGAGGAGGTGTCGAGATAGTTTCGAGCTGGTGTCGAACTAGTGTCGAGCTAGTCACGAGCTAGTGTCGAGCTAGTGTCGTGCTAGTGTGGAGCTAGTGTGGAGCTAGTGTGGAGCTAGTGTCGAGCTGGTGTCGAGCTATTGTCGAGGTAGTGTCCAGCTAGTGTCGAAGTAGTGTCGATCTAGTGTCGAGCTAGCGTCGAGGTACTGTCGAGCTGCTGACGAGCTGGTGTCAAGCTAGTGTCGACTTTGTTTTCGAGCTAGTGTCGAGATATTATCGAGCTAGTCAGTCGAGCTAGTGTTGAGCTAGTGTCGAGGTATACTCATGTGCGTGTTTTGCTATAAATAAACCACTCGTAGAATCTATAAAATCCGGTTGTACACTGAGCACAGCAATTTTGCGATTTCATTTTCCATGAAGTAACCTCTTTATGCAGCACGCGTGATCCTTGTCGTATGCCACTATCCAGCACCCCAATTCTATGACGTATGCCACAAAATCGCACGCGTAATCCTTGACCCATGCCACTATATCCACGACACGAAATCCTTGGTGTATGCCACTAACCAGCACGCGTAATCCTTGATGTATGCCACTAACCGGCACGCGTAATCCTTGACCCATGCCACTATATCCATGACACGAAATCCTTGATGTAAGCCACTATCCAGCACGCTTAATCCTTGAAGTATGCCACTCTCCAGCACGCGTAATCGTTGACGTATGCCACTATCCAGCACGCGAAATCCTTCTAGTATGCCTCAAGGCAGCACGCATAATTCTTGACGTATGCCATTATATCCAGCACGCATGGTCCTTGACGTATGCCACTATCTAGATCGAGAAATCCTTCTAGTATGCCACAAGGCAGCGCGCGTAATCCTGGACGTATGCCACTATCCAAACGCGAATTCCTTGACTGATGCCACTATATAGCACCCTAATCCTTTGAAGTATGCCACTATCTCGCACCCGTAATCCTTGATGTATGCCACTATCTCGCACGGGTAATCCTTGATGTATGCCACTATCCAGCACCCGAATTCCTTGACGTGTGGCACTATCTAGCAAGCGTAATCCTTGAAGTATGCTACTATCAAGCACGCGTAATCCTGGACGTATGCCACTATCCAGCGCACGTAATCCTTGACGTATGCAACTATCCAGCGCGCGTAATCCTGGACGTATCCCACTATCCAAACGCGAATTCCTTGACTGATGCCACTATATAGCACCCTAATCCTTTGAAGTATGCCAGTATCTCGCACCCGTAATCCTTGATGTATGCCACTATCTAGCAAGCGTAATCCTGGACGTATGCCACTACCCAGTATCTCATGCAGTGCATCTCATTTTGGGGTGCGTAAGTGCATTTCATTTTCGGGTGCGTAAGTGCATCTCATTTTGGGGTGCGCAAGTTCGTCTCATTTTGGGGTGCGCAAGTGCATCTCATTTTGGGGTACGCAAATGCATTTCGTTTTGGGGTACGCAAATGCATCTCATTTTGGGGTGTGCAAGTGCATCTCAGTTTGGGGTACGGAAGTGCATCTCAGTTTGGGGTGCGCAAGTACATCTCATCTTGGGGTGCGCAAGTGCATCTTGGTTTCGGGTGTGCAAGTGCATCTCAGTTTGGGGTGCGCAAGTGCATCTCAGTTTGGGGTGTGCAAGTGCATCTCATTTTGGGGTGCGCATATGCATCTCATTTTGGGGTGCGCAAGTGCATCTCAGTTTGGGGTGCGCAAGTGCTTCTCAGTTATGGGTGCGCAAGTGCATCTCAGTTTGGGGTGCGCAAGTTCATCTCAGTTTGGGGTGTGCAAGTTCATCTCACTTTGGGATACGCAAGTGCATCGCAGTTTGGGGTGCGCAAGTTCATCTCAGTTTGGGGTGCGCAAGTTCATCTCACTTTGGGATACGCAAGTGCATCTCAGTTTGGGGTGTGCAAGTGCGTCTCATTTTGGGGTGCGCAAGTGCATTTCAGTTTGGGGTACGCAAGTGCATCTCATTTTGGGGGTGTGCAAGTGCATCTCAGTTTGGGGTGCGCAAGTGCATCTCATTTTGGGTGCGGAAGTTCGTCTCATTTTGGGGTGCGCATGTGCATCTCAGTTTGGGTTACGCAAGTGCATCTAATTTTGGGGTGCGCAAGTACATCTCATTTTGGGGTGCGCAAGTGCATCTCATTTTGGGGTGCGCAAGTGCGTCTCAGTTTGGGATGTGCAAGTGCATCTCAGTTTGCGGTGCGCAAGTGTATCGCATTTTGAGGTGCGCATATGCATCTCATTTTGGGGTGCGCAAGTTGATCTCATTTTGGGGTGCGCAAGTGCATCTTATTTTGGGGTACGCAAGTGCATCTCAGTTTGGGGTGCGCAAGTGCATCTCAGTTTGGGGTGCGCAAGTGCATCTCAGTTTGGGATGCGCAAGTGCATCTCAGTTTGGGGTGCGCAAGTTCATCTCATTTTGGGGTACGCAAATGCATCTCAGTTTGGGGTGCGCAAGTGCATCTCAGTTTGGGGTGCGCAAGTGCATCTCATTTTGGGGTACGCAAGTGCATCTCAGTTTGCGGTGCGCAAGTGCATCTCATTTTGGGGTGCACATATGCATCTCATTTTAATTATGGCCCTTATGAGACGTGGTTTGCCTGGATGCTGAACATACTGTTGCTGCTTATTTCATGTTTCGCAGGCGGCGGCATTCAGTTATCATCTCTACACGGCATACGTTGTCTGCAGAATGCCGATCTATTTGGTTGAGACAAAATGTCCCCACTGACCTCCTAACACTACTGCTTCATTTTTTACAAACTTCAATGTAATATTGAGACTGTGTCTGCTGAAAAGAAGTACACGTTATTATCAGTTTTAATGTTTACCTGCTTGATCACCTACAAGCAGCTCGAACTGAGCACCTAATTCGCTTAATGGAAACTCTGGCCTTTATCAACTGGTGAAGAAACCGACGCGTATCACAGAGAAGTCAACATCACTTGTTTATCGTCACTTATTGTACAGCATATACTCCGCAAATCATCTTATTTCGATCTGAGTGATCATAGTCCCACCGTTCTCGTGCGTAAACAAATTGCAAATCTGAAATCCAAGAGGAACAAACATTTTACGATCTCATACCGCTCTCTAAAAGAGCGAATGTAAATTTGATGTGAAATCTTCATGGTGTGTCCTTGTCGACTACGACAATGATCCATATGAAATGTTATGCGCATTTAGAGTAAGCTAGTGCTTGACGCATGCGCAACAACAAGTTTATTTATACTCAGAAGATACTTATTTACAGTGACAACAAAATAATAGCGAACCAAATAGAAAGACGGTGGTAAAGGGGGGTTCCGATCACGTTGCACGGAAAATAAAATGGTCATTTCACGATTCACGGATAAAACTAACAAATCACGGATAAAAGCAAAGGATATATGAAATAAAGGCAAAATCACGTTTCACGGGAAAATAATGACCTAAATCACGTTTCACGCAAAATAGAAGAGGGAAATCACACTTCACGACAATTGTCCAAATCACGATTCACGGGGGAAAAATTGGCCATTTCACGTTTGATGGAAAATAAAAAGGGCAAATCACGCGCTTCACGAAAAAACCCTTTACCGACCCTCTAGAATGGGCAAACCATCTTGGTTAAATGATGACATCTTCGGGCAGCCATCAACCATCGATGGCATCTCAAGAAACAACCAGCTTCTCGCAAAATCTCGAGGGACATCTACAACGGCTACAATAAAAATTGTACACACGAATGAGCAATGCAAATCACAGTCGAGCAAGAGAGACTTCGAGGACAATAAACGCAATTTCCGATGGTTAGGAAAAGTGTAACGGGACGATAAGACAGACACGAATACAAGAGTTGAGTAACAGTATTTTTTAAAAGGTTTTATATGTTAGAATAGCGCTCTCTCCAAATGACGTCACACGTGTATTTGTCCGCAAATCGATCCCATCATGTACTGCAACTCCGCAATTCTTGGTTTGCATGTGACGTGGATTGAGTGAAAACCAGCAAATATTGTAGATGCGGCTTGCTCACTTTGAAAATCGAGTGTAAATAAGGCCCTGTTACACGGCCGGGCAATTTTTAATGCAAAGAGAAATTGCATGAAACATTGCACCGTCTAACACCTCCCGCAATGGCCAAAATTGTTGCGAGACAAGTTGCAGCAATCGTTATAGAAAGTAGAAATGAGTTCTACTTTCTGAAATCGTTGCAGAAACTTCTCTCGAAATTATCTGGCTATTGGCGGGGGTGTTAGACGGTGCAAAGTGTCTCGCAACGCCATACTTTAATTACTAAAATATTCCGACGGAAAAACTTTGGACGATAAATTTCGGAGCAAAAAGTTTCTGATGTTTTTTAACACATTTCGGACGTTTCACTCTGATACAATAGGGACCTTAAGCAACCAAGATGGCAACGTCGACGACGACGGCACAAAACAATAGGTTTAATTACATAATACAATAAACTGTACGTGGGAATGTACCAAGCTGACCACCTGTCCACCGTCGTCTTCAAAAATACAACGTGAAAAGCACAAATCTTGGGTCTTGTAGACAACGTGAACGTGGAAATAGAAATATCCTGTCACTAGTTTGGCTTCAAAACTAAGGTTTCTACTTCCTATAATTCGCCCTCCTTCAGACAAGGAATAATATAAACGAATGGATGATATACAAAGAAAAAGAGAAAACAAGAAAGTAGAATTTCAGCAGCCGTCGTCGTTGCCGTCCTGGTTGCTTAAGGTCCCTATAGGCGCGGGCAGAACCTCGAAAACACTGACGAAGGGAAAGCTTAAGAATATGGAACAGAGACGAAGAAGATCTTGTGAAGTAAGTAATACTAACTGGTGCTGCTGAAGAAGTGTTCAAACAGGCTCTACTTATCAAGGGCTCAAATTATAAATCGCATCGGAATAATTCTTTCGACTTCTATATTAGAAATAGACATATGCATGAATACGCAAACGAAAGAAACGTTAAAGCCAAATGAATCCTGATAATCTTTAAACTGGAGTTGTCGAATGCTATAAAACAAATTGTTTTTAGAATATCATTTTGAAAAAAGAGTATTGCTGTGGCGCGTTTGGTGCATGGAATATTTTAATTGCTTGTTGTTTACTCTAGTTTTTGGCTCGCTTCCAAGTCACGATATCTCTTTCACTCAAGCAACAAATTTAATTTCTTCGTACCAAAAAATAATCTTCTTGTTTGACATATGCGATGTCCAGCAAAAGTTTTGATTAGTTTAGGAAAATAATTCCAAAACCAAATTCAAAACTATTATAATTGGTTTTCGAAAATAAGAGTTTTCTGCATGCATCTTGGTCGCATGGCGTTTACCAAATCTGGTGTGTGATAATGTTTTCACTTTTGGTTTTTGGCTAGCTTCCAAGTTAAGCATTTCGAAATAATCAACTAATTAAACATTTTATTGTCAAACCACCATTGTATATTCTTTTGCAACGTCTTTCAATTTATTATAAACGCCACTTAATTATATTTGTGTTCTTTTCTCTTTGCATTTGGTCGCGTTTATATTTTGCTCGCTATGGCGAGTTATACAAGTGACAAAGTAAATATCTTTTAGTGTAACCTTTTTCCGGTTGATTGGTTTCTTCGGATATTGCTTTAATTATTATTCAGAAAACGTGACTTGGAAGTATGCCAAAACCACACCTATAAAAAGCAATTTAAAACTTGGCAAAATGCCAAGTGGTCAAAGTGCAGCAATTCCATATGCATGCAGGAAATCCATGCACAACCTATGAATCCGCTATCTTCTGAACTAATAAAGTAAATTAATAGTTTGGTTTAGAAACCAATTCGATAAATACTTTTTTTTTCGGCCATCGTAAACAACGAGCTGAGCTTTTGAAACTAGTTACCTATTCTCTGTACGCTTGAGTGAGTAATTCCGTGACTTGGCACCCAGCCAAAACCGAGAGTAAACAAGCTACCGTATATACGTATGGCATGAAATTTTTACGGAATTTGATTTTTGCGATTTTTTTGTTTTTGGAATTCGAAACAAGATCCAGCAAAAATTACTCGCGCAAAACGGAATCCCGCAAAACAACAATATTTTCAGATCCGCAAAATATAACTCCCGCAAAAGTTCAATACTATACGAACGTTAGCAAAACATCATGCGCCTAAGGAACAGAGCAATGTTCGCAGCACACGAAATATTTTGTCTTGATAAATAGTAACTTTTAGAATCCAATAATGCTTTGGGTCTTTTTTGTCCTTGAAAATTGGAGATCGCTAAAATACGGAACGAGGGTATTAACACATATTTTAATAACACACTCGCCTGGCGCCTGATAATTCCAAAATTGTGTACATACGTACATACGTGCACAAAGTATAGTCTCTTCAGAATTATAACATAGTAGTTTGAATTTAGCTCTGAAAACCTGATCAAAGTTTTTCCTGACTATCAGATATTGAAACAAATATACTTCGATTATAAGCCAGTGATACTAATTAATTAATTAATTAAGTTTGTAGTTGGAGTTGAAGAAAAATCACATGATTTGAAAGGCGTAAGCCAAAATCACAGCAAAATCATATTAACGAAATAAATCGCCACAGCAATATTCTTCTACATTTGAATCAAAAATCATTCTTGAATAAAGTAACAATAAATAAAGATTTGATGAAAATGAAAGTGAACTCAAAACATTTGCTTCGCTGATGAGAAATATTAAAGAATTTTTAGATGCGATATACGAATTGCTGCAGTTGTAAAGATAAATTAGATTTGCGTAATTAGAACTGCCTTCATCTTGAATTCAGATAACGAAAACCGCATTCAGAGCCTATACTTCTCCAATTAACAAGCAACAAAATTTCAAGTTTAACTTTGTCTTATCCAGACGGAATCTGACAGAATGCATAGACAAGGAGAGAGTTGAAATATTTAGAGGAGTATGTTCCCCGGGAATATTCGCAAATTTGTTTCTTTAAATACGCCTTATGTATTTTGACTCCATTAAACACTCATGGTTGTTGGCCGCTTTTTTTCTCGTAAGACTGAGAACAAAACAATGTGACCCCCTAAAAGTGGCGACTAAAAAGTAATAACCGCCCCCCCAAAAAATAATTTCCCAAAGCTGTGAATCCCCGGAAGTATACTGATAGCAGCCCCCGCTAAATAACGCTCGGGTTGATCACTCCCAAAGCGTCATTTCAGTTCCTTCTTCCGTAACAGCACTAGCTAGTATCACTTATTTCATTAGATAGTCTTCCTGTTGGTTCTATGTTTAAGTAGTCTTCCCTTTCGTCGTCCTTACAGTAGTTTCCGTTCACACATATGATTTTCTCTCCACGAGTATGACTCTGCCCAAATACTGCGCTGAGCGTTGCCGTTGTCCTATGCGCAAAACTGTTCAACCATCCGGAGATGCTAAACTGTTATTTCATGGTTGTCCAAAGCGCTGTCTTACTTGATTGGTCGGTCAAACATCATCTGAATGCAAATATAAAAGAAATAATGGAAGAAAAAGGAAATACTACACCGCCTTAATATACTCTCCATCAGGTGCTTTTCCAAAAGTCAAACTGATACAAGTCCGTAAAGCTCCTTGGATTTGAAAAGTCAAGTATCACCATTAGAAAAGGTCTGCAACTCTCATATTACTACATTGCACGCTAACTAGTACCGATCATCATCACGTATCGTTCTTTTATAGCCAAATTTGATAAACATAAGAATATTATTGATTTCTTTTTGTGCACCTGGTGCAAAATACGGCCACGTGAACGGTTGGCACATCGAGCGAGCCCCGAAGAAGGGCTACTTGTTTGGCATATACTACGCATCTTCACAACATTACTACAGTATGCACAGACTCGATGAACGTGTCAATTTTATAGGTAAACTATAATCTTTCATTTTGTGCAACGTTCTCTTCCTCAAATAGTGTCAATAGTAGAACTTATTTTCGTAAGTATAAGACAGCGAGGCAATTGTGTAAACAATAGATTTTATTGTAAACTGTGATTTAAACTAGTCAGTTGATATTAAACCTTAGGCTTAAGCCCGTCATACGCTAGCCATTTTTTTGTTGGGAAACTGCAGATTTATGGGGCTGCAGGGCCAGACATTGTAAAATCTAGCCGATTTCTTGTCGGAATTCGCCACACACTATAGCCGACGTGACGAGTCAAGATTATTTGTTGATGAAAGATTGGCTCGGCTTTGTAGCTTCAAGATGGCGTTTCGCGCAGTGCAAGATTCAGGCTATTGCGGCTCCACAAATTCCCCTTCCCCGACCTATCGGTGAGTATGTCGTTATGGGCAATCGAAACCACACAAATTTAATTGATTATCTTGTCTATATATAGTAGCGTTTGTTTAGTTTATAATAGTATTATAGTGACGGATATTTTGTTGACAATCTTTGGACTTTGAGGAATATTTATTTTGAAACATGTTGTTATGCTCCGTTATGCTCGCGATGTCTATCAAGATCTGGCTGCAGCTGTTACTATACAGAAATTCTTCAACATAAGTCCGCATTTCCATTTACAATACAATCATGAACAGAATAAACGACTGCTTCTTGAGAGCAGAAAGTTACAAAGCGGTTTAAAATATCGAGAATCAGATATCTAATTTAGATCAACACAATATATTATTATTATTATTATTATTATTATTATTATTATTATTATTATTATTATTATTATTATTATTATTATTATTAT
>JAOBYG010114654.1:0-11057 GCA_025403545.1 Epizoanthus stellaris
CTAAAAAAGGAAACAAAAACTCTATTTACAGGTAAAATGTCAAACTATTAAAAGTGTTCATTATTTTGTTGGTTTTCAGACCAAATTGTTATTAATTTTTGGTTCAATCCCCGAGGCATGATATATGCTCACTGCATTCCTTTATTATCCACTGCATATCTAAATTTGGTCATTTCATATGTGATAAAAGTTGCAGGATACTGTTTTTGGGAAGTCATTATCATTTTAATTTTAATCTTTTTGAATAAATTATAAACTTGTATTGTTGCTGAATTGCCTTCTCTGCATGCAAAGTAAATTGTTTACCTAATGTTTACCTAACCCTGAACTGGCTGAAGACTGCATACTAAAATATGTGGATGTTTTTAAAAGTACACAGTTAATAGACTCTATCATTTCTTCTCATTATTAATCGATTCTGAAGCAGTAAATGTATATTTATTACATGATATAAAACAGTTTACATGTAATACACTAGGGTATAGGGACTTATATTACAAGTCTCTACATCTGTTTTTAAAATTTAGCTCATTATTTTATAATTCCATAAACGGCAGCTCTTTTGACCCCCTTGTACATGGTTATCAAGTCAATTTCTTCAGTGACTAATGCTCGCCTGATCATGTCATCATGTGTGGGTGGAAATTTCATTGCATACGTTATGACACATGTGGCAAGCAGCTGAAATGCAGAAACCGATTCTCAGGGTCTGCTGTGCCTGTCTATTATCTGTTCAAAATAAGTAGAATATCAGTACGCCTTTGGAAATCAAACTGGTCATCTAAACTACAATATTATATAATTGATGACCTGGCATGAAAATCAAGTAAAAAATCACATGACACAGCTTCCGTGCTGAAATCCAAAGCAAAAGCCAAAACTGTACATTTATCTGCAACATCGTAATGTTTTGTCTCTTTCATATAACTGATCAATTCAGAGTGCTTATCTTTCAATCTTCACTAAGCCATGAATACATCCAAACTTCCAACAGTATGTTATTTCTTCGAGTGAAAAATGAAATTAGAAGTTGGTCGAATATTTACAAGAGTAGACCGGTGTAAATAAGCAATATAAGCAATGAAATGCGATCATTGGATATGGGAATCATCCGTAACGTCTGTTTATAAACTTTTAAAATTATGGTAGTAATAGTAGTAGTATTGCTTACATGAAGCAGTGCCGAAGACATTGGACTGATTACGAATTAGTGCAAATTTTATTAGCTTTTAGATGCTAAATAAGTTTTTTATGAGTACTGGCATTCATTTTTGTTTCAACATATTTCCAAAAACCACGTCAGATAACATAATCAAATGTGTCAAGCGTTCTTGGCACAGATTGGAAATTGACACCAAGTCAATCAATTACAATATATTTAAATGCGTATATGTACTGTACAGTATGATTTCTCAAAGAACACCCCAAATTACCTTCATTAGTTCTAGAACATATTCCTGGGAGAAGTTTTCGCCATCATACAAAATGTGTTTTGTTTTGTTTTGTTTTGATCTTCTGTTCCGATCGATGCATGTCAGCCTTCAGAATGGGTGCGGCGTGCATCAATGACGTTAATGTAACGTAGAGACAACCAATCAGAGGTCGACAATTGAAATAGCCACGATTCAAACGAGCCAATCACATGACCGCTATTCACGTGCCTTGAGCCAATTCTAAATATTCACCACCTCGCCTTCGCTTTCTGTTTGTTAAAGAAGCCGAGTGCTTCAAGAATAACCCTGGAAGAAGTGTAATTTCTTGCTTCTATTCTGGAGGAAACGTGAAGAAAGGAATAGGAGAAAGCAGCGGCGTATGTACAAGCCGCAAAGAAGCTCAAGGCAAGATTTTGGCATTATTTGCGTTGGCTGTTGAATTCAGCTGTTGGGCTTGTGAAAGCGGTGGAGTGCAACCAGACCGTAGCGATCCACCTATTTTTGTTATTCAGTCAGAGTAATTGCATTTCTGGATTTCCAATCGAGCTTGCTTTTCTATAACTCGAGCAAAAATTGGAATCTTCAGAGAACAATGTGAGAAGAAGACTGCAAGGCAAGATAGGTGAACGCTTAGAATCCTGTGTCGAAGTCGCGGTGCATGGACTTTCCATCGCAAGGCCAATGCAAGGGTTTGTTATTCCTTGACAGCTCTTAACAGAAAGATAGAATTGACCAAGACTGCATAAGGGTCGATTTGAAACTTTTAATTGATTACACGGAACCAAAACCACCAACAACATCAGTTGCAATAAATTTCGTCACAAGTTTCTACAGAACCCAACCTTTGCTGATTTTTCTCGCCTGATTGAATTCTAATTAGCAGGTTTGCCAGCCAAGGGATAGTTCAACGTTTAGGCCGTTTCGAGAAGCAGGTCTGTTTTGTTGTTAGCGTGGAGGAAAAAACAGACATGAAGCCAACTGATCAAGAAAAGATTGAAGAGCGGCAGTCCTTGCACTCTATGGACTCGCAGGATTTCGGTGTTGCAGATTTTAGTGACATCACTGTAAAAGACCTGACCAAATTGATGGAGCATCGAGGTAAAGAAGCTGTTGAACATTTAAATATGAAATTTGGTGGTTTGAAGCAGCTTATCCATAAACTCCATACGTCTTGTGAAAAGGGACTGTCAGCTTTCCCGGACGACTTGGATAATCGAAAGAAAGTGTTCGGTTCCAATGTCATCCCCCCACGACCACCAAAGACTTTTCTCCAATTTCTACTGGATGCTTTGAAGGATACTATTTTGATTATCTTGATAGTAGCTGCCGTGTTTTCGCTGATTTTGGGCATTGTTGTTCCAGAACACTGTGCTGGCACTGAAGACAACACGGGCTGGATAGAAGGTTTCGCAATTATGATTGCAGTTATCATTGTTGCACTTGTAACTGCAGTAAACGATTACCAGAAAGAGCAGCAATTTAGAGGGCTACAGAGCAAGATCGAATGTGAGCATAAGTTTACTGTTATCCGTGGAGGCAATGGAACAGAAATTCTAAACAGTGAGATTGTGGTGGGTGATCTGTGCCAGATAAAATATGGTGATTTACTACCAGCAGATGGTGTGATTGTGCAGTGCAATGATCTCAAAGTGGATGAAAGTTCTCTTACTGGGGAGTCAGACCTGGTCAAGAAGGGTCCAGAGAGAGACCCACTCCTCCTTGCCGGCACTCACATCATGGAAGGAAGTGGTAAAATGATAGTGGCTGCTGTCGGACTCAATTCTCAAACTGGTATCATCTTTAACCTCCTTGGGACAACTGGAGGTAAAGACGAAGACAAGCAGGACGGTGCCGATGAAGCTCCTCCCCAGTCCCCTGGCATTAAGACCTCACAGCAGGATGGTTTTGAAGAAATCAATCTTGAAGGTGGCAACAGCAACGATTCGTTTGATAATGGCAAGAAAGAAGAAAAGCAAGAGAAGTCAGTACTTCAGGCGAAGCTAACAAAACTTGCTGTCAGTATTGGCTGGTTTGGTGTTGCGGCAGCTGTCCTGACCATTCTTGTAATGGTGATCAGATTTAGTGTGGTTACCTATGCAATCAATGGTGAGAAGTGGGATAACAGTCACCTGAACGAGTATGTGAAAGCCTTCATTACTGGCCTAACTGTGTTGGTTGTCGCTGTCCCTGAAGGTCTTCCCCTTGCTGTAACCATTTCTTTAGCCTATTCAGTCAAAAAGATGTTAGATGACAACAACTTGGTCCGCCATCTGGATGCCTGTGAAACTATGGGTAATGCCACTTCCATTTGCTCTGATAAGACTGGGACACTCACAACCAACAGAATGACTGTTGTCCAGAGTTTTATCGCAGAAACACAATTCAAGACTGTACCACAACATGGAGAAATTCCAGCAAGCTTGTTAGAGGTTCTTGTCAAAGGAATAGCAATCAACAGCAGCTATGCCTCAAGAATTTTGGTAAGTAAATAAAAGTCATTAACTGCAGTGCTTGAAATAGCAAAAAATTGTGGCCTGCCATTTTATAATTTTTTAAAAAACAAAGTGAAACAAAATCTGTAAAAATTGACCTACAATTTCATTTTCTCTCCTGTCAATTTTTTTAAATTTGTCCTGCTTTTGACCTCTATGTCGAGCCCTGTATTATAAAAGTGTTTATCACTGTAATACTAGTTTATTTTCCGGTTTTGTTTACAAAGACTTGTGGCAGTTGTATATGACAGCATGCTATCTTTATTTTGTATGGAATGTAATGTTATTGTGTGGTTGCAAAGAGTGATATAAAGAAATTTCACTTAACTTAACTTCATGGTATTTTGGAATCATATTCAGAAGTTATGATTTATAATGTTACCATGTTTTGGTGTTGAAAGATCTCTTACTGTTAGAGTCCATACAGTAAAGCTGTTGTTCCCCATTACAAATATTTAGTTTCTAAACCTACATGTATTGTTGATGAAAGTCTGGTCTTAAGCCATGTTGGACAATGACTTTTGTAACAGACAGATTAACCCTTTCAGCCACAAACATGCCAAATGACGTACTGCTAAATTCTCCTTACTTTCTCTATGCATTTCTTGTAAAACTGGTTAGGAGAAATTTGGCAGTTCATCTTCCAAAATTCACTGTTTATGATCTTATTACCAAATTAGTGACTTTCCTATTGATATTGTAAGGAGAAGATGGATGTTGATAATTGTATTGGGCTGAAATGGTAGCCACATAACACCAATTAACACAGAACTTCTGTGCTATTATTTTTGTATGTTCCCAGTTATGTTGACTGCATATCAAACAAATATACATAATTTATTTTCTGGTAATGAAACATGAACATAAACAGTTTCTTCATGGTCAAAATTTGTTGTGGATTCACTCGGATGGTGCCTCGTGAATCCACAACATTTTGACCATTCGATGACGAAAAACGCGGTCTATAAGAGTACATACCACAGAAAGCTATCATACATTTGTTAATTTAACAACTTTTTACTATAGATCAGATACAAATCCATGTTATATCAAAACATGTATACTTGTGTTACCTTGTTCTGAGTTTATATGCAATGCTCAAGATCGGCTTGCCAAATTTAGTATGATATGTCACGAATGCTAACAAAATGTTTTCTGTTTAATTTAGTAAATAACTATTTGGATTTTTTGCCACACAGTTGGATGTTCGTGTAACAATTTGACTTTCTATATTCAAGTAATAAAGAAACAAGCATTGAGAATTTCCATAATTAATGTACTTGTTAAGCAAGCTTTGCCGAGTTGCTGCTCTCTTTCCACTAATTAAAAAACTAGTGCCTCAATTATCCAGTGTTAAATCTATAAAATATCTAAAAAATAAGCACAAACATTTCGGAAGCAAAAGTATTCCAAAAACACACTTCCCCCTGAAATAAGTGCGTTGGCTTATGTAATAATGTACTTAAAGACGAAAAAATCTCCTCCAGCGATAGCCCCTCCCACCTGAACATGAGGCCAAGAAAAAGTCTTTTAAACAAAACTAGGCCCTGGGCAAATTGGAATTTTATGGAACTTATTTGTTAACAGTTGGCAATGATCATTTAGGTGATGTAAAACACAATATGTGAATTCTGCTTCAGTTTGTTCATTTTTCTGCCAAACGTTGCTTGAGTTCAGAATTTTGAAACTGCAGTAATAGGATTTGCTCCAAGTGATATTCACATAAGTTGTATGCATACATTTGTAGTGATATTTTAAGGGGAAGAAAGATGACGATTGCTTGGACTGGAAAAACATGCACCTGTTACCCCTGGTTCAAAGGAGACTTGTTTTTGTTTATCTGTGACCAAAGATCTGCAACTAGTTATGGGGGAGGGGGCAGCTTTAACCCACGAGAGACATGGGGGTGGAAACTCGACGGGAGATGGAAGAGTGGACAACAGGAAGTAGAAGCTCTTGAAGTCAGGAAGCAGGAAGGAATGATCCCCTGTAACTCTCCATCAATCAGTCAGAGGCTACAAACTAGTTTGTGATGGTTGCTATTTCCAGTTCAGGAAGCAATAATTTCATCAAATACATTTCAAAACAGTAGACCATGCATGTTACATCAACAGGTCAAATTCACCTCTTCAGTCATGTTCACATGCTGTTCCTAACAACATTTGTACAGCTTCACACCTTTTTAATTTTGTGCCGGTAGTCTCTTCCATTTGCTGTTTTGGGAATTTGTGGATGAGAAAATTCACAAGTTTTCAGTGAGAATGTGCAGCTGAGGCTTGGAATAAAATTAGTTGGTTTGAGGTAAACTTATGTAAGGCATATTGAAAAAGTACACAAGAGAATCTGAATGTGGCCATTGAAGCTGTTATTAATATCTGAAAACTTCCTGAAATGGGAAACAACGTTAATGTTGGGGAAATGCCTGATGTTTTGTTAAAATTGTTATCCTGAAAATCAGATGTCCTTCTCAACCTCCAAAGATTTTTCTCCCCAAAAGAGAGTCTCTCTCAGGGAGAAAAAATATTTTGAGGTTGCAAGGAGGGCGTCAGATTTCCAGGCTATCAAATTGGTTAACAAGTCATTAATCTTGTCAGGAGAATTTCTTTTTTTGTGGTGGCCAGACATTTCAATCATCAATTGATCACAAAACTGCCAAAACTTTGTTGTTTTAGTTGAAATAATTTAACTGCTAGGGTGAAAGAGTTCAAAACAGAAAAGTATTGTTTGTGACCATAAGGCCACCATTTGTTTCACCATTTTGAAATAAACATTTATTTAGTTTTCTGTGTACCTTGGATTAAAGAAAGGCAAATGATAGAAATTACAAAGAGCGCAGCAGTCCTCTGCGGTGAAAGGGCTTATTGCAGAAAGATAGTATTTATGACCATATGGCCACCATTGACATTCAGCATTTGTTGTACCCTGAATTAGAAAAAACAAAATAATAATTAAAAAGTACAAAGCATGCGGCACAACAGTGGTAAAAGTATTGACATTATTTTGTAAATGATCACGTGGCCACAGTTTGTTTCAAAAAGGTGAATTTTGCTTGGCTTCAGTAGTACAAAATTTGTTTTGGTAAGCTGTATAATTTTGAAGCCAGTTGTGTATTAATCTTGGGCCAGCCAAAATAAAAACGCTGCCAGGAACGGTCGGCTAGAAAGAACTCCAGTCTTGAGATGAACTTTTACTACTATGCAGTAAAATATATTCTTCTAGTCTTTCAATTTTTTTTATTATTTCTATTTGTTTACAATCAAAATAATATTTTCCTCGTAATATTTGCATACAGCAACCGTACTTCTTTTTTGCATTCTATTATTTTATATAAACCCCTGGGAACACAGGCTCTTGGCACCTCTTTGGTACAGCATCTCAAAGCAATTTTAAAATCTATTGTCAACCAGACCTTTGCAAAAGAATACTTAATTAGCTGATGCATGACGACTATTAAGGTATGTTCTTTGAATGTCAAAGGTATATTTACTTTTGACAAAAGAAAAGAAATGTTCAATTGGCTGAGAGATAAATGTTTCCATATATATCTCCTACAAGAAGTACACTGCACAATTGACCAGGCAGACCAGTGGGCTTGCGAGTGGGGCTATAAAACAATTTTTGGTGGAAATTCGAGCAACAGTACGGGCGTTGGCATTCTATTTAACAATAACTTTAATCTAGAAATCATTAAATATCTAGCTGATGCAAATGGCCGTTTCATTATAGCCGATATCAAAGTAAACAATGAATTGTACACAATTGCTAACATATACGGCCCAAATGAAGACGATCCAAACTTCTTCAAACAATTAGGTGATTACTTAACAGACTTTGATTGTGAAAATATCATTGCGGGTGGCGATTTCAACCTTGTTCAAGATGTAAATATTGATAAACAAGGCGGACGAGTAACACAAACACATAAGAAAGCTCTGGAAAAACTTGATATAATCAAACACAACCTAGATCTGGGAGATATTTGGAGGGATCTGAATCCTGAGAAAAAGCGATATACATGGAGAAGAAGTAACCCAACTGTTCAATGCCGTCTAGATTTTTTTCTGATCAGCAATGGCCTGTACTCAAAAGTTGCAAATGCGGATATCACACCAGGTTACAAAACAGACCATTCAATGATCACTCTTTGTCTAACAGTTCAATCTAACCCAAGAGGCCCAGGCCTATGGAAACTTAACATTTCTTTTCTCTCCGAAATTGAATATGTGAACGAAGTGAAGGCAGTCATAAACGAAACGGCCGAGCAATATAAAGATGATAACGAAGTTGACGACTCTTTGCTATGGGAAATGATAAAACTAAAGATAAGAGAATTCTCTATTAAATATGGCAGCCGCAGGAAAAAGCAACAGAAAACAAAGCAAAGGTTACTAGAAGATAAAATTGCCCTACTTGAAAAAGAATTAGAAGACATCGTAAACGACTCAACAAAGGAAGAATTTTTAAATAATTTTAAAAACGCAAAGAGAGAACTCGAAGAAATTGTTGAATATAGAACCAAGGGCGCAATTGTCAGATCAAAGGCGAGATGGTACAATGAAGGAGAAAAAAACACAAAATATTTTTTACAATTGGAGAAGAGGCATTACAAAAGAAAAAATATATCTAACCTTAAACGTGACGATGGATCCGAAGTAACCTCAGACCCTGAAATTCTCAAAGAATGTGTAAACTTCTATAGGGAACTCTATTCTTCAAAATTAGGCGATATACATCAATCAAAGTTGGATGAGTTAATAGACGAATTTTTTCCAGCGGAAAATGTAATACAAATTAGTCAAGAGCAAAGTGAGTCATGTGAAGGACCACTAACAACTGCAGAATGCCTCAACGCTTTAAAATCAATGGAGGCAGGAAAGTCTCCCGGATCAGATGGTTTCCCTATTGAGTTCTATAAAGTGTTTTGGTATGATATATCAAACCTCTTGTTAAAGGCGATAACCTGTTCTTATGAAAAGGGAACTCTCTCAATCACCCAGAGAAGGGGTATAATTTCCTTAATTCCAAAAGATAAGCTCCCGTACTATCTCAAAAACTGGAGACCAATTACACTCTTGAATTGTGACTACAAGATTTTTGCAAAAGCTATAGCTAATAGGATTATTAACGTTCTAATAAATGTAATAAATAGCGACCAAACTGGTTTTCTTAAAGGAAGATTTATAGGAGAAAATATTCGAACTATCGAAGAGATAATAAACTTTACCGACTATGCTAGTAAACCAGGTCTTCTGCTCTTTTTGGACTTTCATAAGGCATTTGATAGCTTGGAATGGGCTTTCATCGAAAAATCCTTCCAGCACTTCAATTTCGGATCTTCGCTTATAAGCTGGATAAAGCTTTTTTACAATGATATACGAAGTTCGATTCAAAACAACGGGTGGGTTTCTGAATCATTTTCCTTAACTCGCGGAGTAAGACAAGGTTGCCCATTATCCCCCTACCTTTTCATTGTAGCGGCAGAGATACTTGGAAATGTCATTAGAAAAAAAGAAGAAATAAAAGGGATCCATGTCGAAGACACCGAGTTTAAAATCAGCCAATATGCCGACGATACAACCCTTATTCTTGACGGGTCAAACGAATCCTTCTTAGCATCACTGGCCGTCCTGGAACGCTTTGGTCAGTTGTCCGGTTTAAGAATAAACTATGACAAAACTAAGGCCTTTTGGATTGGAACATCCAGACTCAACAACAAGATAAAAGTTAAGAATAAGAATATTGAATGGGCAGAAGAAAAAATTAAAGCTTTAGGTGTATGGTTCACTCTAGACGAAAACAAAACCCAATCACTAAATTACACTGAACGGAGAGAAAAAATAATGAAGGTTACACAAGACTGGTCACACCGTAGGCTCACACTGATGGGGAAAATAACGGTAATAAAGAGCCTTCTAGCATCACAATTGGTATATATCCTTAGCCCACTTCCCTCAAATTATGATCAAATTCAACAGATCCAAAAAGACCTTTACACATTCCTTTGGAATGGGAAAGGAGATAAAATCAAACGCTCTGAGATAATAAATGATTATAAAGACGGAGGGCTGAAAATGCTCGATCTCAAATCTTTTAGCAGATCGTTGAAATTCATATGGATACAAAAATATTTAAATGACGATAGTTACGAGAAATGGAAAGTGTTCCCTGATTATTATCTCAAACAACATGGAGGAAAACTTCTTTTTTCATGTAACTTGAGAAAGGATGATATTAGTTATTTAAATATTCCCAATGAATTCCTAAAGGAAATTTTGGAACTATGGACCGAGGTTCATTTTACCCAATGCATTGGTCTTGAAGTAAATGATATTAAGAATCAATTAATATGGCACAACTCCTGTATCCGCGTGGAAAACAAACCTGTATATTACAAAAATTGGGCTGCAAACGGTATTCTCAAGATCAAAGACCTTCTAGACACTGAAAATAACTTTATTGATTTTGATAAATTTAGAAGAAAGTTTAATAATCTTAATGTACATTATTTAGACTATATACGCATAACATCGCTGGCGAAAAAATTGTTAAAACCACTACAACCACAATTAGCAAAAGAACGACAACAAACCAAAATAATTACAACCCAACAGGCCGCATCGGGCTCCAAATTGAACAGATTGGTCTACTCTCTTCTCCTTCGAAAAATCGCAACAGCTCCTCAGAAAAGTCAATGGAAGTGGGCGAGGGACTTAGAGGCTTCCCAGCAAAATGAAATATGCAAAATAGAAAACATCGACTGGAAATCAGTATACTCTTTATCTTTTGCTTGTACAAGTTCTACAAAATTGAGAACATTTCATTTCAAGTATTTACATAGACGAATACCAACAAACACATTCTTGATGAAATGCAAAATCTCTTCAACAGAAAAGTGTACTTTCTGCAAATCTGAACCAGAGACCATAATTCACCTATTTCTTCAGTGCCCATTCGTAAATGATTTCTGGCAGAATCTAATTACATGGGTTAACTCTTTCCCAAATCAAGAAAATGTAAACCTTGACAAAGCTACGCAGCTAGGTTTACAGACGTGTGAAACTAATGTGCTGAATTTAATATTGCTTATTGCCAGGTATTTCATATTCACGTGTAAATTACGAAAAGAAAATCC
>JAOBYG010114765.1:0-11057 GCA_025403545.1 Epizoanthus stellaris
TTTCAACCGAGTTTCGAGTTGGTTGAAAAAGTTGATCAACCAAACCAACCAAAAACGGTTTTTCCCAATAGAACACGGAAAAAAAACGGGAAAAAAAAACCCCCAACCAACCGAAAACAGTTGATCCCAATAGAACACGCTCAATGTTTACATTTTTGGTGAATTGTTTAGAAAAAATTAGACAACAGTTACAATATGTATAGTATTCATTATAAAATAAACTAGATGTAACGAGCACTCTGATTGGTTGAAAGCCGTTTACTGTTCGTGCAAAGGCTGCGTTTATTTCATAAAGGAGTTTCTTGTTCTCCCAAACTTGCATTCGTATTACCATAACTCGATGGAAAACACGGAAACGTTTTCTGTTTTTTAACTAATAAACCGTGATTCAGTTATTATTTGTACAAATTTTAGATTTTACCATCATTCACAGTAGAGTTGTGCACTGCAAACAATTGGATTATGTTTAGTTACTCAAAAAAAAAATTATTGACCATTTTCGCATTACCATAATGCTTTACGTTTTGGGAGTAATACAATGACAAATCGTAAACAATATTTTCCCAGGAGATACGAGAACAATATATAGTTGTTGACTCAGTGGAACATGAGTTTTGCTCACCCGAAGGAACTAATGTTACCCGAGGCCGGAGGCAGAGGGAAACATTTCTTCCCGAGGGTAAGCAAAAACTCATGTTCCACTGACAACACCAGTCAACAATGGTTTTGTTATATCGTAATTACAAACGCTAATTTGGAGCGACAAACTCTCCAGCTATGGGACATGAGTATTTGTTTCCGGAAACAAATAACATCGATTGGTTTGTTTGACCAATCACAACGCGCGTACTATTTGAACGATATAACAAACATATATGTTTTGATACTCACCCAACAGCTCTATTGAACGGCCTAATACTTTTTGCAAAGTTGTAGTTTGCAGTAGCTGTAGTTATGGGTAATACGTCTTTGTGTAAGGTCATGTCGATCGCAACAGTTTTTTCAGTTTTTGATAGATGCTAAATAAATGTCATCCCAAAACACGAAAGCACAAAACTCCAACAGATATTGCTTTGCTTTGTTTTCTTGTAACCACTTAGTTCAGATCAAAATTGCGTCTAGTGCAATTGTTTCTATGGAAACTGTAAAGCAAACCTGAGCTAAATGACAGTGAAAAAAATAGTCTTCATTCTTGATCTTTTTTAAAATCTTTATTGGTTCAAGATAACTCCATGGAACTTGGGAATTCATAAGAACAAGAGGCTTTGAGCACCTGTACTCGGGTCGACTGTTTGCCCTTTCGAGAAAACCACATACCGTAAATTTTGTGATAATAAGCCCAGAGCTTATTGTCTTGAAAATAGCCGTACTTTAATTGCATTCGTATTATAAGTATCAGCCAATGGGCTTATTTTGGGGGGTGGGGAGCTTGTTTTCGGAAGTAATTTAGCGTTTTAAAAAAAAATTGTTCTTATTTTTGGAGAGCTTATTATCGGGGACCGGGGGCCTTAATATTGGACGTTTACGATATCAGACTAGTCTGATACACAAGTGTGTAATACTAGAAAGAAATTAAAAAATAAAGACTCTGTCTTGACAGATACTACGAGTCCCAGTTATTCCGTTTCTTGGTCATTAAAACGCGATCGAAATCACGCAACATAGACAATAACTGTGACTGTTATCAAGTTTAAAGTCATTTAATTTGCACAATATATAGCTGATAATTATTTATTCTCATTCTTTAACATTTATTCCACGAACACGCATTGATTATGAAATGATCTATAGCCAAAGAGGCACAGAGCGTCGAATATAGGCTATAAGCATCTCATACCCAACAAGTGTGAGTGGAATAGTTGTTTTATTAAATACCAAGACAAACATTGCTATTTTTCTTTTTAATTTTGTGTACAACAAGCGAAATGTAAAGTTAAGTTCCATTTTCAGAAATAACTGTTTTGTTTTCAGAAACAGCTGTTTTGTTTTCAGAAATAGCTGTTTTCCATATAGGGTATAATTGAGGTTTATGAGCTGATAACCGTCAGTTGTTGAACCAATCGAAAAGCTGGAAATTCAATAACTAGAGGTTTGTATTTAATGCTTTCTCCAGGGCGTCATCAGAACCACGACAGCTCTTGACCGAGAAGCGTCCGCGCTCACTATCGACCAGCAGGGGCGAGGAGTGTATACCCTCACAGTGAAAGCCGCTGATCACGGTGACCCCAAGCAAATTTCTACAGCGGTGGTAAGCAAAATATCCACATAGTTAATATTTAATTTTAAAGAACAGTTTCTTTCAACCTTATAAAAAGAAAGATGAGATTGTAAATTTACAAGACCATAAAAATTTCAAACCCGTCCAAAATGAAGACTCCTCGCAATTAAGGGATATATTTTACGCTACACATGTAGTGCCAGTAAAACATTGGTCAGCACTGTTATTAGTTGGGTTATGCGCACATTACAGTATTGTTTGGGTCTCTAGTCAGTCGGATAAATAAGCAATGGGATACAACAGTAGGTCTTTCATTTCGTAAGATACTTGCATTAATGTTTTTAAAACTTGGTTTCTTAAGGAATTGCAAAGAAGCACACCGGTCTATCGTTAAAAATATTAGCGACGCTGCTCTGACAGTTGTTGGATAATAAAGAGCTTTTTGACGGTTGACGGTTAAAATTTTATACCGTTTGATGGTTGACAGTTAACCCCATTAAGACCCTGTTATATTGTGTTTTGTTTGCAAAACTCATTCAAGATCTGTTCTATTCTGTTCTCAGGTGACAGTTATCATTCTGGACATCAATGATAACCCACCGGTTTTCCCGCCCGAGGGTTACAGTGTTATGATCTCTGAAGGCGCCAAAGCCAACCAAGATGTAATTGCTGCCATAGCAACAGACAAAGATGCTGGTGATAACAAAAGGTTAACTTACGAGCTGATATCGGGAAATACCGAAGGTAATTGAAGGCAATTGCAAAATAATAAATATACAGCATGCCCTTAGAATGGGGGGAGGGGAGTTCGGGGGATTCGAGCGAAAAATAACCCCGTTATTTTTTAGTAAAAATATAGTGAAACATAGTGAAAAATATAATGAAAATAGTAAAACGAACACCCCTGCAAGTCACTTGTTAAAAATTAACCCTCTCAAATCCGAGATCATTTCCCGAATGAAAAATAACTGAGCTCCCGAAAAAAACATTTCCACCCCCCACCCCCCTCATGTCATGTCATGTCATGCCATGCCTTGTCGTGCCCTGCCCTGTCTTCTTTTGTCCTGTCCTGTCGTGTCTTGTCCTACACTGTCCTGTCCTGCCCTGTCCTGCCCTGTCCTGTCCTGTCCTGTCGTGTCTTGTCCTACACTGTCCTGTCCTGCCCTGTCCTGTCGTGTCTTGTCCTACACTGTCCTGCCCTGTACTGTCCTGTCGTGTCTTGTCCTACGCTGTCCTGTCCTGCCCTGCCCTATCTTCTTTTGTCCTGTCCTGTACTGTCGTGTCTTGTCCTACACTGTCCTGTCCTGCCCTGTCCTGTCCTGTCCTGTCCTGTCCTGTCGTGTCTTGTCCTACACTGTCCTGTCCTGTCTTGTCGTGTCTTGTCGTGTCTTGTCATACACTGTCCTGCCCTGTCCTGTCCTGTCCTGTCCTGTCCTGTCCTCTTCTGTCCTCTCCTGTCCTCTCCTGTCCTCTCCTGTCCTCTCCTGTCTTGACTTGTAGTTATTTTAAAACGCCACATGTATGTATATACGTGGTAGATATTTTAGCTCGGGATATCTGAGCGAGACTGAATCCATTTTACTTTACATAGGCGATTTTGTGCTGGACCCAAGCACAGCGATGGTTAAAACAGCACAGAATTTAAGTAGACAAGTGAAGTTTTCTTATGTCCTCAAAATCGGAGCTGCTGATCACGGGACACCTTCCTTATCTGCGACGGTATGTTAGTACCATCAGAAACGGTTTGTCAGTATTATCTCTAAACGGTATATCGCTAGTACAATATTCCTGGCCTGTGTAAGTGGGGTTCAAAACCTTATTTGTACTCGTAGCTGGGCAGAATATATTCTATACTGAGTTTACCTATTTTATTTTCCTCACAAACGTTGTAGTAATCTGTTCCTTAATCAGAAAGACATCTTCTGAATCTATTTCCAAGTTGTTAAAGCTATTCAATTTTTCTAGAAATTTGCAAAGTTTCATTTTCTTCCATGTTGTCAAAAAGTGGTTATTTTCCTCTTCCGAATAAGCTCATGGCTTTATCTCACTTAAATTTTCAGTTATGCGAATTGCATTTATATAGTTCTATATATAACATATAGCAATTATATGAACGATATTTCGAATAACAAAAACTAAAAAAATTCCCAAAAGTTGCGATTTTGCTAAAGGTGACGTCATTTTATTGGGTGTAGTAACCATGGCAATCAATTAAAAAGGACGTGACTGCATTGACATCACCGGTAAAATGTTAAACATCTTTCACAACAACTTCCGGACAAAACTCTTGAACGGTTTTGAAAATCATGGGGAGGGGTCCCCTCCCCCCTTAATGCGTTTATGTTATGAAATAGCGATTATACCTCCAAGTGTTAATGTAATTATTATCTAGTCATCATCATTACTCTCTCATCACCATCATCATCATCATCGTCATTGCTATCGTTGTCTTATTGTTATCGCTATTTTATCGGTATCGGTATCGTTATTTATGGCTATGAGGAATATTTTGTTTCCATTCTTCTCGGTCCAATCTGTACTGCTCTTTGTCTCCAGACCCATGTGCGGATAGTTGTTGGTGATATCAACGATAACGACCCGGTGTTCAATCCAGTGAATTATACAGTGACTGTGTACGAAAACTCGCCTGTTGGCACCTTCCTTGCAAACGTCACAGCTACAGATTCCGATAACGGGCAGAATGCTAAGATATCATACAGTATCACAACTGGCGATCCGTTTCACATATTCAGAGTCCAAACAGCGGTAAGTTAGGTCATATTCCTTAATCCCGTGTATAAGATCCCCCTCCCTCCCCTCCCCTCATTGTAGAAATTCACCCTTATAACATCTAAAACTAAAACTCTACAAAAGGAATTAGTATGTGCTATTGCCAAACACCACGGTGTATAAAATTTCAGTGGGGCAGCTCTATCTGTCGTCCACTTGCTCTTACACTTGCGCACTGATTACGGTAAAATAGCTTTTTTCTAACTCGTTTATTCCAAGCGTTATAGTTCCTATTTGGAAAGGTATCTCTCTCAATTATAAGCCCTTTCAAAAGCCCATACGTCGTTATGTAAATCCGGGACTCATAGTCTGGATTTTCGTGTTTTCGTGTTGGAGCTTCCTCTATTCGTGTTAAAATTTCCTCTATTTTGGTTTGAGAAATCTGTTTTGCTATAATTAACTTACTTTGAACTCGGTTTTAACTGTTGCTTGGTGCAAGGTTTGCACACCTTGGAAATTAGAAGAACTTTAAAAGCTCTCCTAATTGGACGACACCAACCGTCACTAAATAAACAAACCTCCGCCTTCCATTTACCTCGATGTCCCAAAGGAATCACTTAACTCCAGATTTCAATGACTCTTTATACTTTCAACTTATATAGAACTAACTGCGTTCCGTCTATTCATTGTAACCCTGAACTGAAGTTAAACGTACAGCAAGGGAGAGTGGAAATGACTACCCCCCATAAATTTTGTCGGACCTAACATTTGTTTTCCTTTTGAACAATTACCATTAAACTTTTAGTAGCTGCAGCTCAATTAAGGAGACATTGTTTGACACTAATTAGTTGACGTCATCGCTTATAGCTCATAATTTATGCAAAATAAATTATTCAAATTTAGGTTTTGCTTCAGAAAATGGAAATTAATGACGATAAAGGGATTTAAACTCAGATTTTTTTGTTTTTTTACTATTTTGTTTTTACCTGCAAAACAGTGCGTTTCACTTGTTTTGAATTGTTTTATGAAAATCAGTAGAAAAATCCAAGATGGCGGCCAAAATTGCGGACTTGTTTTGGAACGACCGTTACCATAGCAACAGGAATTAATTATAAGGCAAATACTGCCATGGAAATTAATTAGTAAAGTGTAGACTACCTGCTTACTAAATTTCTTTCCCTAATTCTCTTCCATTTCGATAATCATATTGGAGTCTAAATAACTCCCCCTCCCCCCCTCCCACCTGTACATTCGTGTTACTCAAAAGGACTTATACGTTTAAGGGTTAAGAGAAAACAATAATATGAATAGGAGAAATAAAACTGTTTCTGTAGTTGTTGTAGCGTTCTCGTAGGATGCATCATCCACGTTAATTAAGTTGTGTTATTTCGCAGGCCAACCATGGAAGGTTAGAGGTGGGAGGACTCGTTGATCGAGAAGTCAAGAACAGCTATAAACTTCAGTTGACGGCAACAGACGGAGGAGTTCCACAGAGTCGGAAGGTTATTTAGGAATATTCCAATTTTTTGCATCTAACTTGTCTGAGAGAGAATTTGTTCGAGTCAGTACTGCGCGCGCTAGGTTCTGCTACATACTTCCCCCGCGTACCAAAGTCAGAGAGCTCACCTGTTCTGTACTGAGATGAAGGTCATTTTGCCACGAATTAGTTGAGAATAGCGGAGTAGTATTTGACAACCGGGCACTCCACTTAATAGAAAGCAATGTAAAGTGGCGTGTTCTTTTCTTTGTCAGTTTGTAGAGTGTTATTCATTGTATTTGGCATACATGTACATATTCGGACCCACTCCCTGACGAGCTTCGTAGTTGATATTGGGTTCTGCCATCTGTGTATGTCCCCTCTTCGTTGTCATTCAACTCAGAAAAATGGATCTGAGTGGGGCCTTTAGACCCCTCTTTCCGCTGCCCCCTCCCCCTGTCTCAATTCTCTGGATCCTCCCCTGGGAAGCTTGTTGTGTCGTATCATGTCGTGTCATGTCATTTCATGTCGTGTCGTGTCGTTAGTTACCAGCTACAATTTTGAAATAATATCTTAAAAACTGAGGCATTGATCAATTTCTAAAGTATTGAAAGTTTCATAGAGAATGTGTGATTAATTTCACATGCTGGGCAGGTGTGCCCGCCCCACAAATTATTGTTAAATTTCACTGATTTACGAGATTTGAAAGCCTCACCAGTGCTTCGATTTTAAGGTAAGAAGCCCAAATTTTCGTCGGTTACTAACCTGCTCTTTCCATTTGTGACATTTACAAAGTAATGAGCTATCATCTGGAGAAGGATGTGCGGGATGTGACGTCTATAGAAACTAACCAATAAACGCACTTCATAATACCAACCATTCATTATCTCTTTATTACCTTACAGGCAGAAGCAAAGGTGTTTGTAACCGTTCTTGATCGCAATGATAATTCGCCTGTGTTCACGCACGCACAATATACTGGAACAATTGTTGAAAACTCAGGACCTGGCCAGATTGTCCCGCTGGTGAGTACGCTCAGCGTGGCTAGGATATAACACTGCAAAGGGGGGTACTGTGGGGCTGGAATTTGGTATCACCTCCTTTTTGTGAAAAATAGCCAAATGTCATCAAATAAGGAACTCAATTCGACGAAAAGATTTTAGAAAACAAAACAGAACAAGTGATTCTGAGTTAAACTGCAGGATGGCATAGATGGAAGTTGATTACGAATGACCAAACTTGATTCCAAATACACCTGATCAGAAATAAAAATTTCCATAATTATGGAATATTAAAGCCGGATCAAACGAGCATGATAGTTGATGAGAGTTGATGAGAGTTGATGAGAGTTCAAACTCTCGCTCTCGTTTGACCACCAACTCTCGTACACTCTCATCGACTCTCACACGCTCTCATCAAGTTTGAACATGTTCAAATTTTGATGAGAGTCGATGAGAGTTTTCGTTTGATTTGTTTTGCGAATGTTGTCAACTCTCATGGACTCTCATCCTCGTTTGACTGCGCACATGAGAGTCAACAAAACTTTCGTCCAACTCTCATCACTCGACTCTCGTGCAACTCTCATTCTCGTTTAATCACGCCTTAAGACCATTTTCCTAAATTCCATGAATTTTCCAGGCCTGGAAAAAGGATTTTCATATTCCATGACTTCCCATGACTTTTCCATGACACATATCGCAGTGACGGTAATTACTCTATTTTCTCTTCTGTTCAAAGACTGTAATTATATCTGTACTCATACTTGTACTTCTGTATTCTAAAACTGCCGTAAAACCTAAAGGCCAAAACGAATACGTCAGGCACTGTACGAATTCCTGCAACAACACGTCCAAGGGAAGTTCTTTGAAGAGTCAAGACTGTTAGCAGTGCGGCTACTCTACTGCACACCATACCATAACCCGTTTACCTGGATCTGTTTCATTTCCAGCTGTAATATGTCTTTGTCTAACTTCTGTTGGAATGGAGTTAAGAAAGTGAACACTCTGTTGTCTTCGCAATACCCCTATTAACCTATTCAGTGAGCGTTCCTTTGACAAAATGCAATCAGTGTACTTTTTGAATTACTCTAATTCAGAAATATGGAATAGTATTTGTTGCATTTCATGTCCGTGGATGAAATGATGCAACAATCCTGAAACCGTTTTCCCAAAACAACTGAATGGATAACAAACGTGTTCTCTTGTGGGAAACAACACTATTCTGTTGATTTATAATACCCAATCTTTGGGAAATGGTTCTCCATGTGTTAAATGCACTCTTATGCTCACAGCAGCAAACACTATGTAAATGAACTGCATTTCTGAATGCAATGAATTTTACTAAAGTGTCAAAATCTGTCATAATCACTTTGTATTGTAACTGAACGTGGCTCAGGCAGTGTCTTGGCAGTTGCCTGTCGTTCTAACTACTCAAATATAAACCAAAGACTCCATCATTGGTTGAATGTAAATACCTTGGTGAACATTTTAATTTGGTTTCCTTTTGCGTTTGGTTTGGAACTTTGTAACGTCTTTACTTGTATAATGACTTTATTATTACACTTTTAACAGTTACATTTAAAGGATACGTTTGTGTCCCGATTTGACGACAGCTCTTCGTGTCTGTAGGGAACCTGGACAAGAAAACAACACTACAAGTATGAAGTTGATCTGGTCCACTCCACGTTATTCCAATACATTTAGATAGTAACAAGCATTATACTGGAAATGCGCTCTTACTTCATTTAGGAAATCCGAGAGTACAGGAAGTATGTCCTGAGGTACACAGTCAGCCATAATGTGTGTGTACTGTGTGACCTGCAGTTGGTAGGAAGTGAAATGCAATTAAACTACTGATACAGTAGTATTATGCAGCATTGGATCTGCAGAAAATCCCCTTGCACTAATGCCACAAGATCTACAATTTACTAACCTGAACGCAAATTCGACGTAACAGCACAAAGCCGTCAGTGATACAAATATTTGTCTTCTCTACACCCTCAATTAACACTTAGAAATATTTCAAAGTCACAACTAGAAATTTGAGACAAAAAAGAGCTCTTTGCTAACAATATACGAGCCATAACTAAACAGCACATTCTGACACAATTATTTACAATAATACATTTGAATGGGAAAACTTGGGGCAATGTTAAGAGAATGTGCAGAACTGTAAATTAAACTTATGTAAAGACAGGTGAATAAGTTTCAAAGTAGCCAGAGACAACTCAGCCCTTTTAATAGTATGATTATTTGATATCCTTGGAATTTGAGAATAACTTTATTTACCTCCGCAAACGACTTGACACTCTCAAAAGCGTGTTGATGAATGATCCATCTGCTGTCGCTGACTAACGCAGTGTACAACTTGGCAAGATCATCAAATACAGATGTCTGCTCAAACAAAAACATTACAGCTTTGTTAGCAACGTTATTGTTCCACAGAACAGTTGAACTACTAGGCCACTAGCCATAGGAAAATAATTTCATTTTAATGTATACTGCAGATCAAACCTCATACGATGAAGGAACTTCCTTGATGCCGCATTTACTCAGGAACTGTGTAGAAGATGTGAGAATGGCTCCACTCTGATGGTTGAGCACAATTTTACGGAGTCCACCAAGAATCTGCAGATTATTCCAAACGTATTTGTAACTTTTTATTTTTATATTTTTTTATTTTTTTAAAATCTCCGTACATTTTTCCATCTTTTATCAGCTGATGTCTAAATGAAAATATTGCTGTTTTGCGAATGCTACATGTAAAGTTCGCAAATTAGGGAAAAAATGATGGGCTGATGTTGCAGGATGTTCATGAATAGAAAAAAAAATTAACTTTATCAACAACAAAATTGTTGCTGACAGAGGAGACAACAGGCTGGTTATAGGCCAAATTATGCCAACGTAATGATTATCAACACATCTTCATTTCCAAACACTAGTTCAAGTTTGAATAAAGAAATATTTGTCACTCTTGAACACTAACCGGAAGCAAAATTCACTCTCACGGCGCAAAACACACCGTATCATCTTGTAGTTGATCAGTCGTGCTTATTAACCCTGTTCCTACAACATCAGTGGGAGAGGATGGGGGTCATGTGGCCCCCAAGATCAGGGTTCGTACTATTTTCAAATGATAAAATTCCAGGAGTTTCCCAGGCTAGAGTTCTTATTTTAGGTCCTCCATTATTTCACAACACTAGCGGTAAACATTTCTGTACTTATAAACCTTTTCAACTAAAAAGCAACTGAGTTGTGAAGTTCAGACATAAAGTTTGCTAAAACTGCTTCCAAATCAATTTGGCAAAACACTAGTAACAGCAAGCCCTGGCCTGTTTCTTCAAACTTTTTCTTTACAAGATTCCAGGAGTATTCCAGTAGATGAAGAAAACGTTTTTTCCAGGAGTTGTCTAAGGCCCTGGAAGAAAATTATGAAATTCCAGTCATTTTCTAGGAATTCCAGGAGTAGTGTGAACCTTGTTAAATGTGCTGGTTACCAAATGGAACTAGCCTTCTGCTATACAGGTAGTTTACACAATGCTGACTGCGTTCCAAGGTAAATGTGCTGGTTACCAAATGGAACTAGCCTTCTGCTATACAGGTAGTTTACACAATGCTGACTGCGTTCCAAGGT
>JAOBYG010114876.1:0-11056 GCA_025403545.1 Epizoanthus stellaris
CTCCTCCTTCTTCTTCTTCGTCGTCTTCTCCTCCTCTTCCTCCTTCTCCTCCTCCTTCCCGCTCCTCCTTCGCTTTGCCCTTGCCCCTCTCCATCTTGTTCTTCTCGCCTCCTCCTCCTCCACTTCCACCTCCTCCTTGTACTTGACCTTCTCATCGTTCTCCTCCTCCTCCTCGGATCTTTCTCCCTCTCCAAAAAAGTACACGTTTTGAAAGGAATTAATTTATTCAGCATAAATTACGAGTGTTTACGTCATCTAATTAGTGTCAAACAGCGCCGGTGTCTATCATCAAGCTAATGTTGCTAAAATGTTTATGGAAATTGGTCAAAAGGTACAAATTTGAGGTCCGAAAACCCCAGAGGCTCCAAATTCTCTCTCCCCCCCATGCTTTTAAGGGTTAATTTAGCAACCACGTGCGTTAAAAATTGCAGATTTACCGCAATTATGGGATCGAAATGCGGATAAACAAACAAACAAACAAATTATATTGATATATCTGTACTTTTTCTGTACCATACATCTTTTATCACACTTGAAGGTGATTTTTAAAGTGAGCAAGCGCTATCTACAATATTTAGAAAGCATAGCAACAATTATTCCTTGCGGAGTTTGCGGACAAACGGTGACGTCATTTGAAGAGAGCGCTACTCAAACTACAAGAACGCAAGAAATGTGCATAGTTACATAAGATTGCATTGCGTACGCGATATGTGGGTGACCTTTGTCCTGTAAATTACTTCAGATATGTGCTACAGTTGGAGATGAATGTCGTGTTTATAAGTAGACATAAAGCTTAAAAGATTATTGCCATTTCACAATTGATCTTTCGACAAACAAAACTCCAGACCCTTTCTCAGACAATTGGCTCTAGTGTTTGGCGGCATTTGCCCTTTATCTCTCAACAATGTGTGGTCAAAATATAATTCGAACTTACAAACGAGCATATTGATCCTTGTGTGTTTTTGTTCTCCTTTTGTTGCTGATAAATATTGTACTCGAGCAGTCGCTCATCTGGAAATGATAAACATTTGTATTGAGCCGTATTGAGGCAGTTGTTTTGTAAAACGTCTTTGTTGATCTGTAGAATTATTTTTACGCGCGAGCAATTCTTAACGAGTGTTTTGTTGTTTGAATGCATTCCATGAAATCTTGTTTCATTACCCTCTTAAGTTTTCCGCATGACAACAGTATTCTCTATTGTCAAGAACCTGTGAAAAGCTCTTAAATGTGTTTGTATTTAATTTGTTAGCACTTTCTAAATCAAAAACCGAATTCTATGTTTCGTCTGTTTAGCTGCCGGACATAAATGAATTGATTCTTGACGAATACTGTTCCTTCGGGCGATTAGCATGGCATTTTTTGAGTTTCCAAATAGGTCTTTTCAGGTTAATGACTTACGTATGTCATTATGCTTTCAATCTTTTATAGCGGGTTTAAATACAGGTTGCCTTCTATTGTACTGAACTTAAACGAAGAACTATTCACGGCTATTCAGAAAGAATAAAGAGATATTGAGAAAGTATTGTTGAACTGAGCTCTTTAAGTGTATCATTGTCGAGCAGTAAACATAGTTGGCAAGTGGTCCTACAGAAAGATGAATACAGGATTGAGTCCGTTATTGATAAACCGGTGACGTGTTTTCATTTATGTAGTCTTATATAAGGCAGCTCAGAACGCAGAGTGGGCAATACGGGAATGTTAAAGCACAGCGAAACGGTCATACTGGAAAGATATCGCCCGTTTTGGTAATCATGTTTCCGCCATATCACCCACAGAGTATTAAAGTACCTAGGTATGTAGCATTTTCTTGACGTTACTAAAACAATACTTCAAGGTATTTTAGTGTTTAGTTAACATCAGCAGCGTAGCTCTCTTGAAGCATTTTCTCAAGTGATCTACGTATGTTTTCGTCCGTAATGTCGTAGAAATTCCACACACAGAGCTGTGTAATTACCGCAAGTTCCTCTGACGAAACATTTTAGAGCTACAGGGCAAAATATTCTACAAAATATTGACCAGTTTATGTTTGTACGTATCATAGTTTGACGTGCGCGACTTAATATTTTGTCGGGGGCGTTTAAATCCTCGTATGTTGGAGCCAACATATATGTGAGATAGAGTTTATAAGTGTACAAGTGCGTCAAACTGTTTAAATTTGAAATTAGAAATGAAATCCAATTTTTTTTAAACTGAACGCTGGAAATATAATGTTCATATGTTCGTTTTTATACGAATCAGGTTTGAAGAAAACGGATGGAAAGTTGACGTTAGCCATGGCCAAATAATTTTTAAAGGACAAAATTTCGTCATTTCGTTACAGAAGTTTCGTTATTTTCCATTTCACCCGGCATTTGATGTGAATACTTATTCACCGACACGTACTTTGATTTATTTAGAAGGCTCAGGGTTACCTAAAATAAATGATGTCTTCATCTATATCCATTTTTAACAACTGCATTTCTGCGGTTTAATTAATTTCGGCTTCAAATACGTCAGAAGTGAATTCCAGAAATTCGAGTGGGCGCGTAAATCGCCTAATTTTTCACGTTTGAAGTGAAAAAGTTTTTGCATGTCATTTATGAAATTATTGAATTAAAAGTTGCTGTGAGTATGAAATTTGAACTTTAAGTCGTTTTGCGACCTTTTAGCCGAGTGATACTTTATTTACACCGGCAGAAAATGTCAAGATTTAATTTACTGTTGCAAATAGTTGCAACGGAAGAAAAGAAATTGAAGAAAGTCAGATTTTAAGTGCCAAGCCTTAGGATTTTGCAAGGCAAACTCTGCATAGTGTATTTGTACAGTTGCTGCAGTATAATCAATGATCAACGCAGCCATCTTTATCTGATCGACACGCGGGCTAGCCACACTTTGCTTCGTTTTGCTTGGTATATGTAAAGCCGGGTAGATTCGATTTCGCCGATACTTATAGTAGAGGACAAAATAATTGAGCCCGTAATCAGTTAAACTGGTCAGCAGTAAACTTAGTAGCTTCTTCTTGAAAAAGAACCATAAGTCAGGTCGAAAACAAAATCAATCATTAAAGAGTATATTCTGCTAAATTCGAAACATATATTAGAGCTGTGCTATAATATACTCAAACTGAACTAAGTTATATCATTTATGTAACTATAATTGACAACTGGGCAGCTTTATAATATTTTGATTTATTAGTCTCCTTTTGATTCCTTGGTGTGAAGTATCGATCGATTTATCCGGCGTTTTCTTTCCGTATCCCCGGGGCAAATTTGTTCTCTTGCTATCAGTTACAAGTTAATGTATCCTCTTTTAGAACTGATTTCAAAGCTGCAAACTAAGTTTACAGTGTCCATTAAATACAAATGCCGTCTACTAAATTATAAATCAAAATTGGCTGGAAGTTTTGGACCACTTTTTAATTTGATGAACTTTTGAATCTATCAATTGAGTCGTGAGAATTTTTCTAATAAATCTTCGGTTTCGTCAGTTGAATTTACGCAGAGCTTACTGTAATGAACTATGACACGGAATTTAATATCAGAAATTTGTATTTTAATATAACGGGAATTTATTTCTTGCGGGAACGAATGTTAATATGTGGAAGTTCTTTTGTTAGTATATTATTGACGTTTGTTTTACTGCAAGATAATTGATAGCGGTTCGCCGTGTTTTGAAGATTTCCGTCTGTAATTTCCTTTCACAGATTCATTTCTGACAACTTTATAAGCACTCACCGCTTAAATTTGTCCACTGTAAATAGATATTGGTAGATGTTGATAAAATTGTGCAAAATATTGGCAAACTTCAGAACAAGAATCAAAATTAACTGCACGAGTGTTAGAATTAACTCGTCAATCGCGCCGCCCAGTGGAGCTAAATGTTAATGACGTTTTTTTATTTGCAGATTTGAAGCGGTTCCTCCGTGAGCAATTTTCCGAAATCGAAACCGATAGATATTTTTAAAAGGTAGCTTTTGTTGTAGTTTACCGTCTGAGTTTAGTATTAAATTCGATTTGTAACTAGCTTCTCGGCTCCATTTCATTGACGAGTCGCTTACTTTCTTGTCTTTTTGCAGTGTTTGAATAAATTTAGCAGAGGACGCTGCATTATTTACGGGACACGTGTGAAACAAAAGCAAAATCGAACTGGTTCCATACCAGAATTCTTGCAGGTGTTCAGAATGACTGGTTGAAGTCTTTTTGTTATATTTCACGAGCAGCGAATTCATCACAAACTTATTGTTTGTACATTTATTTCTTCACAAGATAATACATATAGTTTTTTCTGCTAGTCCTCTGTTTAATGCTGTTTTAGCCGTTCAAGTGTGTGTATGTGTGTGTTGCTTTTAAGCAACGCATCTTTGAAGCGGGACTAAGTACACTGCGTGGCCTCGTGTGCGATGTACGTTTTTCGCACATGTACAGTAGTTGAAGCACATGTTCACGACGTAAGTCTATTCAAATTCTAAAATTCATGAATATTTTCTTTTTTTAGTACGGTTTGCTTCGCTTGTTTCAGTGGGTTTGTATGCTGTTCTGATAAGCTTTTTGGTTTTCTGTTGGTAATTAATTTGAAGATTCAAAAGTAAATTCTCGCAAAAAAAATAATCAGACGAGTAAATTTATGTATTAAATCAACAGCTAGGTGTATTTTAAAACCTTTTTAGATTAAGTTTCCGTGGACTGTAGTAAGACAGTCATCTTTGAATTACTAATACAACTCTTCGGTTAGTTTACTGCTTGTAAGACATTTCAATGCATTAAACAAAATTTCGTAAAACCTTGGCGACTGCAATTTTTTTTACAAAGTTTACACAGTTGTTACCAACCGGTTGCCTTTACTTCTTTGTGGTCGCTTCAAAGTGTAATTGGTATGGTGAGGTCGCCAAGGGACATCTATTGTCAAAGCATGGATCAAGAATGGTTGAATGATAGAAAGATTTTAATCGATGTGTTGGAAATGTATTTTGGACAGTCATGGAAACATTGTATGGTGATGTTTTGTAACTTGTATCTCGGATATCAAATGTTCGCTAAACATAACCGAAAATAAATAGCGATAACTTTAATCTCTGATGCGTCGAAAGCGCCACTAGATATCCACACTACTGACTTCAAAGCATAACCTGGGGCATTTTCTTCTGTAGAAACAAATGTGGCAGGTTTGAACTTTCCAACTCGAAACACCACATTAGAAGTCGATGGTTTATTTCGAGTCTATTTCATTACATGTCGTTACTTTACGAGAATTACACCGCTATATAGTTGCAGCACGGCGGTTCCGACAATCTCAAAGAACATATAGAAGCTTTTGTTTGGAATGTTCTTTGCTTTGCACCGAACTAAAACTGGATGCGTTTTGTGACTGACTGTACTGGTGGGTATACTAATTGTGCAAGTTTATTCCATGCGTTTTGTTTCCATTTCAAGAGGATGTCAAAGTCGTAAAAACAGGTACCAGAGGGATGGAACTACGATGTCGTACAAACTAGAGGGAGTGTTTTTCCTATTAGGAATCAGTTGCAGAATAAGGGGAGGAACTCACTTCAACACTGAACGCGCGAGAGAATAAGAAAAAATTTAACCGACAAAAACTTGGAAGATATGCGATATGCGATTTATTTTTAATGAAGTAGGATCTAAATTAAACAGTTATTTTTGGCAGTAAATATATCAACCTGTAAATATGAAATTTTAAATTATTGTAGTTTGACTATTTCAAATTGTATGTATCTGTGTTCTTCCATGTATTAAACCTTTTAGAGAACCCTGCATACCGCAGCTAACAGAATTCGCTTTCGCAAGATGATCATATTTAATATTTAAAATGAGGGAAACCGGTAATTAGCGGGTTTTGCATCTTGGAACTTTCATCTAGTTTGATGGACCACAAATTGCTCTGTGTTTGGGTTTTAATGTAACAGATAACTGGCATCTTTTTGTAAACGACAAGATTTGCGGTACACAAAACTAGATCATAATGGCCGTTTTAAACTGGTTGGTTTTGAAAAAGGCTGAGCAAATTTGAAAATTCGAGCATGTCACTATAGCCATTAAAAATATCCCCCAAAAGCTATTGCTACGCAAAGATATGTTATTTCACGGAACGTAAAAAAAACCCGCTTCGCCTTAAAGTCGAACTGATAATATTTTATATAGCTAGGAACTTTGTTTTATTTCATGGTTGTCGTGTTATTTGATTAGCTAGATTTCAGTGTGGATTAATTTGCCTGAATTGAGAACAGTATAGCTTATATATGATTTTAAGAAAACACTTTAAACTTTGATTTTTTTAATTTAAATGGCACTTCCATTTTATTTATATTAGTACCAACACACGAATGTACTTTTGGGGGTCGAAGTTGTCTTTTGAAAAAAAAAACACCTTAAACAATCGACATGCATTATCAAACTGTCAATCGGAACACTCGGAGGTAAATTTCACACAAGAAATTGAAGCAGATCGCCTCAATTTTCTGAGGGTCTTGTTACGGGTCAATTACGGCCAGTTATTCTATCCCTAGCCGTGCAAAATGTGATTGAGTTAATCTTGGCCGCTTGAATGCGACCACCTGAGTCGAGTGTTGGTTTTTTATTCATAACTTATGAAAACTGAAGTTGTTGTTAACAATGCTATTCTTTGACCAAGTTTGATTGATTTGGAAAATATATTTAGTCAAGATTTACTGTTTGTAGCAGAATTGTTTTGTATGCTAGTTTGTGAGTTGTGGTACAGCACCTCAATCGTCAGTGATAGTTTATCATGAACGTGTTTGCCTAATAATTGTCACAATAGCCTGTATTGAGTTTAATTTTGTAGTTTCTAAATTTTTAATAATTGTGTGAGTCAAACGCAAAACTGAGTCAGCAGTAGTTCACACATTTCCATACCCATCATCTCTGCATTTATACTCGTATTTAAATGACTTGGGTAAATGAACTGGTTTTCTCTGACATTTTACTGCAGCAATTACAAACCACACAACTAACAACTTCTTATATGTCACATCTTCGTTACAGTTTCATATAAGAAACATTTTAGTTGTCAAAGCAACGGTTTTCAATTGAAATACAATATTTTGTTGTACACGTAAGAGTAGACTTACTATAATTGTAACTGATTGTAAAGAACGTACTATAATTTTTTTTTAAACTTATGTACGTTTGCATTTCCCCCTAAAGAAAATCGCATTCTCAAAAATGTATCTGTTTTTACACTATTACATATTTTATTAACGTACAATTCTTTTTACATTATTACATATTGTATTGAGGCAGATAAAAAGTTCAAATAATATTTTGGTTGTTTTTTCTCTTGATATCTCAGTGGTTTATGTACATTTAGTGATATTTGGTTGATTTGATGATTTCCTTTAACAATCTTGATCCGGTAATTTTGGGATTTGTATAGGAGTTTTCTTAGGTATGTTCGTGTCGTTAGCTTTGCTCGCCAAAACAAAACGTTGGTAGATTTTCTTTTTATCTATGTGTTTAATCTTTATTGTTACGAGATAGAATATTGTCGAACGTACAAATAATAGTTTACAAATACTTGATGTTTTTCTAATCAGTTCGAGTCTTTCTAAGATTCGAGCATGCTATTGTAGTGACGTCTTGCGGATTTGTCATACGTGTACCATGTTTTGTTTTATAACTCGCGTTCAAAATGCAGGATTCAGATCAGATATAACATTACGGCACTGTGATGACTAACGAACGAACACTGAATTAAAAGTAAAAAGCAGTATAAAAATATGCTTTGCCGAGGCGAGGCAGTATTGTGCTCGCATAGTGCGTTTACAAACTGATTCCTCGCTTTGAAAGGTCGTCCCTGCTTATTGGAAACATTCAAAATTGCGGTTTGGAATCAATTTGGAAACCCTCCTAATGCTACTCTTAACGGATTAGAACTAATCCTAGCAGCTCATTGAAAAGTCAATATAATGCAAGATTCGAACTAATCTTGTTTCTTTTTATATAACGACGGAATAAATCAAAGAAGTTGTAGCTAAGGTTCGCGAGAAACACGATTCGAATTTTTCCAGCAGAATGGGTCTACCTTCGGAGAATTGACTGAGAATATTCTGAAAATTATTGTAATTTATTTCAGGTACTTCATCGAGTATTTACTAGTTGAATATTCTGTTTAGTTGTAAAAGTATGATATATAATATGGCAATTTTTTTATGTTATGATATAGGCACATGTGAATGTAACATTTTTGCGCTGTGTTGTTATTATTGGTTTTTGAAGTAACTCATGGCAGTTTTTCGTGTCTCTTTCTTTGATACTGCCTGGTCTTACTAATTATATTGTACTTATGATTTAATGAGCAGTTGGGCTCTTTTGGCCTTTATCGCCCAGTTCAATGCCGAAGTTTTTCTGTAGATAAGATTATTCAGCTGTGTGATGGTTGTGACAAAAGAGATTTCTCTTAATTTTTTTATTTATATATTTTAATTTGCCTGTCAATCGCCAAGATTTTGCGAAGCTTGCTCCTTTTTTGTAATTAATTTTGTTGTCAGTTGTCAAATGTAGGTTTCAACCCCAAGTAAAAATACTAAAATCTAAATGAGGAATGGGTACATATCCTTAATGTAATCTCGATGTAGTAAATTAAAATTTCAAATTCTGATTGTTTTAATTTAGAACTCGGTTTTCTCAAGTGAGTTGAAGTTTATTTAGCATCGCATATTAGTGTGTCTTCAACTTTTCAATTTAAAAAAAAATAGATTTCGAAATCTGTCTTAACAGTTAAAATGATTCATTTCATCAGCTCCGTTAATACTTAAAAAATACTTGCTTAATGGAAGCCTTGTGGGTTTTTCCCAGGCTACCACCCGGTGAAAATGATTGAGAACTTGAACGGATTCCACGTCTGACCTGTTATCAAAGAATCGAAGGCACGGACAGACCAAATCCTCTTTTTCCGCGTTTATCCTTCGCGATCATCTCGAACTTGAGGTTTTTGTACACTTGTTACCCTGCACAATTAAACCGATAAAATCTCACGTCAGAGACCTCATTAAAAGGATTTTCTTTTATCTTATGTGCTCATAATGTGTAACAGATAATCGATATATTTTGCGGGGGTCAAGACTTGCGAATTTTTGCTTTTTGCTTCATGCTTTCCCCGAGGCTACAGGAGTAATCTTCATAGCTGCTGCTAAAATTATTCCCCATCTGCCTTGCCAGTTGTTTGTCCATCTTGAAGTGTTGACTTTCATTTCAGTCCGTTTGTGTACCCAGCCTTCAAGAAGAATATTCTTAAAACTGACTCTGTACACGCAAGAGCCTCAACACGAAAACTAAATATTCAAATAATATGTTTGAGTTTGAGTGTGGAATGGCACTCGGCAATTTCACATCCCAAAATAGCACATGTAATACTAATACTGAATAGAAACATTTTAACCCATCTGGCGACAACTTTCACCTGTCTCCTAAAAGCGCTGGCTTTGTCGCGTTTTAATGGCCTTCTCTGTTAAGATTCTAGGTTAACTTCAATAAAAATCAAGTGCATTTCAATGTGAATATAATGAGAATTTGTTAGTGTGAGAGTGGCGTGAGTCGTAAACTGTCTTCGCTGCGGTATGAAGACATCGGGTCGGCCAAGTTCGTCACACTGTCCTTTTCATGCCGAGCTGATTTATAATTCTTATTCAGAAACCTGCGAAGAAAACACAACACTCTGTTAGAATTAGCATTTCCATGGCATTTGAAAGACTGAATTGTAATTCCGAGGAAAACCGAATTAAGTTGTGTGCCGTCTTGGAAACATAAATTTTCTAATTACCTTTTTTTTTCAAGCCGAGCTGAGTTGTGCTGTTTTTCCTTCCTCGAAGTTTCTTAGATTCAACATCATTTTACAGACCCATTCGGATTAGCGTATGAGCTTTATATACCTATCACACATACAAAGAAAAGAAAAGCATTACCGACCTTACAGTTACACTTGCTAGCAATCTAAATTGTATCATTTCTCTGTTAATATGTCGAACTGTAGCAGGAAACTCTTTCATTAGTAAAGACTCTAATCCTAACGAGTCTCGCGTTGAACTTGAAGGTGGTTAGTGTGATTGTGGTTGTTGTCGATGGGGTCATTTACTTCAATGCTTTGAACCCGCCCCGAATTTACTTGTCTGTAGCTTGTTTGTATTCTCGTTGTTCTTTTGGTGTTGTTAGTTTAGAGGATATGGCTTTTCACATAATACAAAAGCCCTGGTAGTTTTGCCCTTTTAACAACCTCAATTGCAAATGCGAAAATAAAAAGAAAGCTGTCTTGTAAACGATAAAATGACAATGAAAACCTTTCGTTAATTACAGGCTTTTATTTAGCCGGTATTTGATGTATTGCTTGGACGATTTGATTTGAATGCGGCCACAGACAATTTGTAATGCTCTCATTCGAACAGTGATTTTTAACCCAAGGGCGTTCATTTTAGGTCTTGTTCTTGCGTTGTTGATATTAGAGAGTAATGGGATATGTTTGACTATCATCGACTATCAACTAGGCTTTTCAAGAGTGAATAATAAGGCAGCTATTTTCAGTGTTTTGCGTTACCTGAATGAAGGCTTACGATCTGTCAGCCATTTTTCTGCTCGCAGTTGACCTGGATTAACACGCAGTGTTTGTCGATGTAGAACTAACCAAGTGAACTTCAAATGCGAAGGATAGCAGATTTGGAAAAGCTGTTGTTGGTAACTATCATTTGCTTAGATTTAAAACTGTGCCTTTAGCTAAACATTTGAAGAAAATTAGAGCGTATTTAACACTCAACTCGCTACTCTCGCGCGCCGGAGGCAGAACGTGTCAAACTTACTCCAACCACAACATAAATCATGCGTGAAAAGGTTTTATTTTTTATACTTTTATACCGATGAGTATAATATCGAAGGTGAACGTTGACTTTCTTTCATTATTAATTAATTCGTGGCCTAGCTGTGGTGGGCGGGAGATAGTTGAATCTAATTTAGAGCTCGTGATGACAGAATCATGGATTGCTCGCGATTGCTATCTAAATTTACGTATTGTTTTTACCATAGTGCAGTGGGGGGTAGTACGACATAGGTGGTCC